>JARHVA010008882.1:345000-405716 GCA_037957365.1 Torreya grandis | reverse complement strand
GAGCAAAAGGATTTTGTTATTGATTCACAAGCACTCCAAATGCCTTAGAAGAATCAAGGAAATATTAAATTCATCTCACTTTGATTTTTATATCTTCTTCATTTTTTTCCTAAAACACTACCTTTCCTAAAACACAACCTTAGGCTTTAAAATGGGTCACTAGCTAAACTAAGGTTTGCCTCTTTAGACTCTACCTGTATGTGGTGTTTGTATGCTTTAAGCCTTAAGGAAAATAAAAAAATTAATTTAATCCTTCAATTTTAATTTTGATAATCTTTAAGACTCAATAACTTACCTTGTGTGGCCCTGTATCATTACTTAGGTAAGTTCTTATATCATTGCTTATTGTTTGACTGAGTTTGTTAACTAAGACACCTTTTTATAGGTGTGTATAGGCTTCATCTGATCTCATCATGGTATAAATGACTCTACCTAAGTCACTTGGTGGTATAATGTGCATGTTTATACCTTTACTCATCCTTAATTCTCTTAACCATCACCAAAACATCAAAACTAGCTCACTAGTTTGTACCCTACTCATAGGTCAACATATACACATTGTATAGATTAGGAGAGTGCATGGGAGGTAGAACAATAGTCCATAATTCTCCTTGATGATATTATTACCATGGATTTTCATATAAACCATTTAAAATCATATTCATATGAGGCAAGTCCTAATTTTTTGTTTTAGCTGAGAAAGGGGGTCTTTTAGATCAAACATGTAGATATTTAATACATGCATTTAGTGTATAAATGACAAATTTGGGCCATCCAAAACCTAATATACATTTATCATCCTAACTAAAAAATTGGAATAGTACTTATCCTTGGTATATGATTCAATTAAAACACATTTTGATGCATCTATAGTCTTGGCAACTTTGTTGTTTGCTTTTGACAAAAATGTTAGGACCTTTGTTTTGTATTTTTATGGACTAAAGGTATGAAAGAATCATCATGTTACTTTGAGCATGTTTAAAAAATTATATGCCAACCTAACATATCAAACACACTTTTAATGATATAAAAAACATGATAACACTTCTAAGGAAACTTTCGTCATGTTAAAAAAACTCCATATGAGTACTCAAATCTCTATCAACACCACCTGTAAGTAGTCCCTTTCAAAGTGTAGGCAGATAGTAAGAAAGATTAGTGAAATTGCCTAAAATTTGGCCTTAAATGGATTATAAACCTATTTTCATGCATTAAAATTCATTATTTTCATTCTAAAACACTTGAAATAAATGTCAATACCCTTTCTACAACATGGATTTGAGCTTCATGGCACCTGTAGGTGCATATTCATGGTGACTATGTGAGGATGCCTCATGTGACTACAATAGTTATCCCTTTTCAATTCTAGGAGATCTCAATTTCTTGATATTTCCAAGGTGATGTATTAAACCTATTCATGTTATCAATTTACCTCCATGGACATACCCTAGAGGCCTATATAGGTCATCTAATTGACTATAAATAGTAGTCTTAAAACAAATTGAATGTATACTAACTATGACTACACCTTCATAAGGTATGTTTTGGAATAATTAACCTAATAATATAAAAGGAATAAATAACACTTCAAATAACTTAAAAAACCTCTTGAAGCCATGGAAAATCACAAAGTTTCTAAAAATGATGAAAATTGCCTATTTCACTCAAAAGAGACCAACCTACAAATTTAAGGTTATTGGCTCATTAAATCAACTTGAAACATGAAAGTAAGTGTGTTGATAATTTTATATCTAATTAAACATGTTTTACATCAAATTTGACAATATTATTATGTAATTTATCAAACCAAGGAGAAAACCATGGAGTACACAGATTTATAAGCATATTTGGAAGGTCAACTTGTTAGCAATGGTTCATGAAGAACGTACCACCATTTTAAAAAATAATTACATTTAAATTAATGTATCTAAGCTTAATTTAACCTCACCAAATAATTCTACCTAAAACCCTTTGTGTTGACTGTACCAAGTACAAATTTGCAAGTCACTTTTATGTGTCTAAAAAGGTGGAAAGGAAAAACAATGGTTTTGATTAATAAATGGAATTTATAGATTAAAAAAACATTAATTTGAGATGATTAAGATTAAATTACATCCTTGAACCTATATTTTGTGGCACAAATCCCAAGGAGGTCATTCAAGTGTCTAATTTTTCCTTTTCTTTAAGAAAATTGACTTTTCTTTTGATGAACCTACAAATTTTCATTTAAGTCAATTAACTAAGACTTATAGGGACACATGGGATATTAAATAACGTTTTTACATTTTTCATATTTCCTAATAGACCTATAAAAATCATTAAATTCACCTCTTTTGACCTTTAGAATGACCCATAATGATAAATGGACCTAAAAACTAATTAACCAAAGCTAATATAACATTAGTTGACATCGATTGACCTATAATTCACCTCATAACAAGATATTATATTTTATAAAAACACATATAACTCAATTTTTTACCTAGGCATACCCCAATTTGACCTAAAATTCAAATTTGGACAATTGGTTGGCAAAATTTAGTTTATGCCTCAATTGTTCAAGATATATTTTTTATTTATGCAACGGCCGTTTATAAATAATATTTTGACAAAGGGTTCAAATAGAAGTTGGACCGAAAAGGTGTGATACACCTAAATTAATGTTGGAGAAGTTATATTGGAATAAAATATGATGAGTATAGTCCATGTGAGGTGTTTGAATATGTTTCAATAAGATCAAAGGGTAACATGTTTCTAAGAAGGCCTATTAGATACCCATAACACGTAAAAGAGAAGAAAAGTCTAATTGAGATATGGATGGACTAATGTATTAGTTTATTAGTGGTTAAGGCATTTTATTTTAATATTATAAATCTATTATATGGCTGACCTAAGAAGATAATTTTGTGGCCGACTAAGAAGGATATGATCAAGTGACTTGTATAAATACTAGGTAATTTAGGCTTATTTGAGTGCTAAGAGTGTGATGAGAATAAGCAAATTATATAGATAATTGGTGAGAAAAATGAGGTCATGTAGAACATCAAATAAGTATCATGAATATCTATAGAGGTTATGCATATGAATATCAAGTTTATAAGACCCAATCAAGCCATGAAGAGGGATAGTTGATCGAAAAAGGCTAGAGGCTAGGTTTGAGAGAGATAAAAGTGAATGAAGAGATAAAGATGAAGATAATCATATATTATATAAGGAACAAGGATTTTTGAAGGTGATCAAGTGTATGAGGTGGCTAAGTTAGTGCTGAGTCATCTAGGGGGTTGTCGCCTCTTTCCAAGTGGGTGCTTGCTAAAGCTTAGTTAAGTTGGTGTTGAGCTAGTTGGGGTTGGTGCTCCATGTGGATTTGGTGATGCACTAAAGATTGATGTTTTTATTATATTAATATAGTCCATTTGCTTCATTAGTGGGTTTTATTCCCCTTGATTTTTTTCCCATGTATATGTTATGTTCATGCATTTTATGCTCTTATTATTTGGTACTTATGCTTACTAAGATGTACATGCTTATTAGAATGGTTTCATATATGTTTTAATTGGAATTGAATGAAAATTTTTAAATATTTATTGACCCCCATCTCAGTAATTTAGCTTCTAATAAAAGGCATGGCATTGAAGAAACCAAAAATTAGACCAAAAGGAAGTGGACTAGGATTGAAGGAGTTAAAATTATTCCTCTTGCTAATGACTGCTTATTATTTTATTTTGATAACAAATAAGATATCATGAGAATACTTAATGAAGGTCCATGGTTGATTGTAAAGGAAATACTCATGATTCAACCCTAGAAATTGAATATATATTTTCTTGGATTTCAAATTGGATCATATTCTTTTATGGCTCAAAATAGCTTTCTTCCCTCCTACATTTTGGGCAGACCAGATCTTGAAAATTATTTGAATTTTTTTTTTAGTATGTTCATGACTATAGACCTTGATAATCACTCTTGTAAAAGTATGGTTTTATCCTAACTTTGTGTGCTATTTTTTATGGACTAGACTCTTCCTAAATCTATTTAGTTCAGGTCTGCTATGGGATCCTTAAACTAGGACATTATATTTGATAGGGATAAATAAAATTTCTCAAGTTGTAAGAAATTTGGTTATTTCAAGAATTCATGTAAAACATCCGTAGGGTTCTAATATTGTAACCTAAACCTAGAGAATCATAATTTTTATTAGGATTTTTATAAGTACAATGACAAAATTCTAAATCTTCCTCCTAAATTTTTTTTAGAAAAATTAGGAGGCAATAAGATTTACAACACATCATGAGTTTGAACAATATGTGGAGCCTATCATAATTAGCTTTGTTGGTTCTTGTTTCTTTCTATTGGTGTTATTATTTTCCTTTGGATTTTTTTTTTTCCTCAATAGTCTATATTCATTTTATGGGAACATGTCCTTTTTTTACATTGGGAGTCCACCACACTTAGTCTTCTAGGGGATTTTTTTGGTCATGTTTTTCTATATAGTAACCTAGGCCTACTAGTGTGCCTATATTGGGTTCCTTTCAAGCTCTTATTATATTTTTCTAATATTTTTACCTTTTGGGGAGACCTAGGCCTCTCATTATGCTCAATCTAGACTCCACACTAGTCATTGGTGGGTTCATGACTAAGATAACCATTATAGACAATTGTAACAACACTAAGTATGTTTAGAAACTCATTGATTTATAATTACTAGTAAGACTATACCAATATCTATTTTCACAACATTGTTAGCCAAATTATTGATCACACTTAGATCATAGTAATCTTGGAATCACAAAATTTGACATTGACAATATCTATCACAAAAGTATCTAAATAAACATAACTAATTAATCAAGTAAAAAGATCATCTTAATGTAATTAATTAAATACAAAAAATTACCATAGTCATTTCATCATAACATAATAATTAATTGAATTGAATAAAATTAATATCATTCCAAAATATGATCATAAAAACATAATATAGTAATGAAAATTCTAATAGCTCAATAAAAAAAGTTCTAAATGGGGGTCATGACAACTTAAAATTAAGTTCTCTAGTGAGAAAATAGTTGACACCCCATTTCCTACATCCCCTTCACATACCCTTCCGTAAGTAATGGGATGACCATCAACTATTAGATCCACTCCCACCTCATCTTTAAAACCTATTTTTGAGATTGAACTAGCCTTAGTGACATCATGGATGTAATAATTACAATTAGAGAAATAATCTAAACAACACTTGGTGCTTATTGAACCACCCAAGATAAGTTTAGAATTTTATGAAACTAATAATAATATGAAAAGGATAAAAAAGAGTAAAATGATAGGTGTTGGAATGGAAATTGAATTTAAAATAAAATAATAAGCATTTAACTTAGCAAAGAAGAGAAAAACTTAGCCTAGCAAGCACAATGAGTTTCAGAAAGACCTTATATATTTGGTAGATGATATAGGAAAAGTACTAAAGAAAATGTTTTGTGGCCTACAACATGAAAATAAAAGGCTGGAGTATTAATCCATGATTTAATCCCCAAAGGATATTCTAGAAAAAGTACATAACTATGTTTGGTTGGTATATAACTTGGTATGTTCTATACATAAAGCACAAGTAAAATCACAACCATAGTTTCCCAGGGTGATGGAATTTCATGGGGCGTTGAATAAAATAGATGAAAAAATATATATAATAGACTAAATTATGGATAATTCATCTATATATTTAAATCTAACACTCTCAAAATTCTGTTTGCATTAAAATTATGTGAATAATATAAGAGATGGTATTATAGAGTGGTACTTAGCGATGATGGATTTATTTAGAAAACTAATTAGTCAATAACATCAAGCCACTAATTTTATTTGAGACATACATATCTCCTTTATATACCCCACAATTATAGATAAACAACATGACATTCTTTAACACCTTGATTCAAACCTCTATTGACCATTTCAAAGAAAATGTTGAGAATATAGTCCATGTAAGTATTGATTTTTTTTGCAATTAATCATAGTTTCCATGGAGAAGATATAACATGTATAGGCATTAGACAAATTATTTTATAGTTTATTAGGCACATAAAAAATTAATGGAAAATATTTATATTGTATCAAAAATTACCCTTATCAATTTTGAAGTAATTGAATTGGTCTTTTCATAATGTACTAATGCTTATAATAAAAGTAAGGAACAAGAGCAACTAGCTACTCAAACAAAGGCTTCACAAGTTTAGACAACTATTGTAGAACCTTTAGTTATTTCCATAATAACTAGTTTCTTCAATGTTAGTGCTAAGTAATTAGCTCCTAATTTTAGGACACCTAACCAAAACTACCAACTGAAGTTTAGTTTGGTTCAAATTTAAATACAAATAATAGTACCACTCAGACATCATAGTCTAATTTTGGAGTCTATTTTTTGGCATAGTTATTTATATCTTTGATTCAACAGTGAGAATTGTTTTATATTTACATAACTTAAAACCTATATTAAGATTGAGAATTATTTTTTGTCTTTTGTATATGTAATAATGTTTTGAAGATGAGGCAATGCCCATGTAGAGATACATATACATGTTTCTTATACATATTAAAGAGGGATAATTTTTGAAATTAATGTAAGTGAAGAAATTTTTCTACAATTTTTATATGATTTTGTGTGAATGTTATATCTCCTTCAAATTTATATGTTTCACTATTTAATTTTCATTAAGTTAATAAATCTATAATAGGTTGATTGTGTGTTACTTTTATTGATAAGATTAAATATTCTATTAGTCTTGTCAATTATTTGGTTATAGATCATACTTACTACTTGTTAGTGATATTAGATATGAATAGTAATCTAGTACTAACAAAATATTTTATTTTAATCATTAAGTCCTATAATTATTCCCTTAAACTCTTTACTATGTTTACTTGTGTTTTATGCTTGCAGTTAATTCATATTAGACATTGGTTTATTATATGTTCTTGGCTTGGTATAGTAAGTTATATTAGAAGGCTTTAACATTCAATTAGATAAAAGGGCACATTATTTTATACCTTACCATTCCATATATATATATATAAAATAAAAATTCACCTTTTTTAGATCCACCCATCCACCTTGAGTAGAATCCATATTTAGAGTTAGACACCCATAATATATAAATATAGAGAAGTACCTTCCTTCAATCCTTCCTTCTAGGGGATGAACTGTAAAGGAACATATGAAAATATTTTAGACTTATTTATGATTGTTAATTTTGATTTATGAAGATGTTGTATGTAAAATATTATCTTTCACCCTACAAGATGTTGTTTATGCCTAGTTCCTTAATCTTAAAGAGAAATTAATTACACCATGTAACCTATTTCATGAACCATTTATTGTAGAATTTAGGTAGGTTATAAACCTGTAGACACTAGTAAAATGCACATGACAGTTCTAGATGTCAAATTAACCCTTAGACCATCTAGGGACCCACTAAGGACCACTTGAAAAACCTTTTGACTGCAAACCTAAGAAAAAATAACTGACTTTGACCAACTTAATCCTTAAACTATCAAGCACTAAGAGTCACCCTAACCACTGACGATTAGGCTCAACCACTGATGGTTAGGTTTTAACCACCTAAATAGTTAAACTCTAGAACTAACCATAGCTTGATTTTTTATATTTAGATTAGCTAATCCATGTGCAAAATCAATGCATGCTAAAACTAAATTTGGACACCCTATTAAACCTCATGCTAAACCTATTGTTTCACCTCTCCTTTCCTTCTATAATAAGAGAGGAGGAGAAGGAGGTGAGAGGGATCCAGAAGCAAGAGCAATCAATCACCAAATGGAGATCAAGCATTAGAGAGAATCAAAAATTATCAAAACTTCTTTTCTAAGTATTCTTCCAGTGAACTAGTGACTAGGTCAGAGACCCAAAGTGCTACAATTCATCAATCACAACCAAGACACTAACACTCTACTAGAATTGTTCCAAGATCTATAATGGGTTCTCTACCACTCACATCAACATTATCCATGCAAACATAAAGCTATACCTCTATTTTTATTAATTAATCACTTTTATTCTATCTTAAAATTAGCCTTCAGTCTAAACCCACCTTCTAGAATCCATTTTTCAACCTTGTCAACTAGACCTATATTTATCGAGACCAAAACCCACAGTAATTACTGATGGTTACTCTGACCACCGATGGTCTATTTGTAACTACCAATGGTTACCCAACCATTGATGATTCATCTAATTGTTGATGGTTCACCCAACTACTGATGGTCACTATGTGAAATTTTCAATAGCAATCTACTTTCACCTATCAAACCCTAACCAAATCCCACTTTTTGACTTTTGGCTTGAGTATAGAACATCACTTTATTTTATAAATCATGCTTGATTAGTTTATCATTAAAATCTAATCATTTATTGATATAATTAGTCAAATTTATCCCTTTCAAATGCTTTTTTATTTAATTTCAATACCTCATGTTATCCATGCAAGTAATTTATCTTTCATTTTTAAAACTTGATTGTTTAAAAGTGTGGATTGATAGCTTCCAAGAAAGATTATGATTTTTGGATCTAGATTAATAGGTAATCTACCCTATTATCTAACCAATTAACCATTTATTTAATGTTTTCTTATCTGTAGGTCATTCTTCCCAAACCAAAGAGGAGTATCTACAACTATTTGGATTATGGAGCACAAACCACATCTAGGTTATACTAACCTCACCCTTTTTTAAGTTTTACAAATTTCTTATTGAAGAAATAAAAAGAAAATGATGTGACACATTTTGGCATGTTTGGTGTGACCCTTGATAATTTTGTTGGGTTCATAGTTGCATCTATGTGCTTTTTATTCTTATTTTTTGCTCATATAATGAAATCAAAATTTCATTTTGGGCTTATAATTGACTACATCCATTATTTTCTTGCTTGTTTTAGCCACATTGCTTAATTAATCAAGTTAATTAATCATATCTTCACTCTTATCACACACACAAGATCAAAACACTTACACTTAATCAATCATAAAAACATTGACATAAGGATCAATTGGGATTTCATCACTTACTAGTCACCTTTCCTGGATATCCTCTTATATTTCATCACCAAGGGGAGACACAACTTAGTTCTCTAACAGAGTATAATCTCTATAAATCAATATATCTTGATTAATCACCCAACACCCTTATCATTGTGGTGTGTGAAGTGAGGGAGTAGGCTCCAATATCAAGCTATGTACTGATTTCTAATATAGATCCCTTTGAGAGCCTAAAAACAACTTAAAACCAACCATAGAATTCTTTTATAGTACTCGATCTATAAGCCAAGTTGAGTCACACAATTCTAAAAGATTAAGGCATAAGCCACAAGAGAGACTAAAAATAACCTTAAGATTTAACGTGCTCTAGTGTGTGTTTTGTTTGCTTAACTTTTTCTTATTTTCTCTTTGCTTGAGTTGTAATATTTCTTGCATCTTACTCTTTTCCTTATCAGCATGGTTTTAAAGAAGTAATAACTAAGAAACCAAGCAAATTAGGATCCACCTCCTAATCATCCATCTTCCTCTTTTCCCTCATCCATGTAGTACATCTAAGATGTAGAGAGTGATGAGGCCATAATATGCCCAGTAACTGTATAATAAATGACCTCATCTTACTCTCTCTTTTTATTAAGTTTGATTGCATTTTGTAACTTTTATTTTGATCTGAGATGAGTTAGGATGTGATTATCCATCTTTTGCTGATTGTGATTCTAACATTTTAAAAGACCTGTATTTCCTAACAAGTGTGTTAGAAAATTCTAGTTTTGCAATAAAACATGTCATCATTAGGCTAAAGAACAAATATGAAGTAGATTGCATGTTTTGGAAGCATTGGACTCAATTTAGATTAGTTCTAGACCCTGCAAAATCTATTTCAGAGTCATCATAGTTAGTTTTAAAACCTACAAAATTTATTCTGGAACCATCATAGTTAGTTCCAAAACTCCACCATACTATTTCAAGTCATCGCATTCTCGTACTTAGCTATAGAACTCTATATTTAGCTCTGGTACTCTTATAGATAAAATCCAAAACTTTTGTGGCTAGATATGGAACTGATGAGGATCTATTCCAAACAATTGGTGATCTATCAGATCAATGATCCCATTAAATCAAGAACAAATTCCTAATTTTTTGAACTTGTAGAATCAAGACATTTATCACACAGTTGGACATCTAGTCACATCTTGATTTAGTGTCTATTATGGGTGCAATTCAGTTCCATCATATCTATGAAGTAGTTACAACAATCAATGCACCACAAGTAGAAGAATATATAAAGACCTGGGAATTTGGTATATATATATATATATAGAAAATTATTGAAGAATAGAGAGATAAGGATAGATTATTACACTTTGTAATACATAATATTTTATCAATGAAATAACCATTTCTATTTTGAAAGCAAATTAAATCATTCAATCTTGTTTCTAGGCAGAGCAAGGGCCCACTCCTCCAAAGAACTAGGATCTTGATTTTTGTCAATATTTATATTTTTATTCACAGAAGTAACTAGGTAATTTTTTTAAATTTATAAATCCTTCCAACTCCTTATAGTTAAGATTTATTGTAAATTTGTTCCTTCAGGGTGTTTTTAGATCAATTTCATTTCTACAACATGTGTTTAATTCTAGCAATCAATTTCATTTCTATAATGTGTGTTTGTTTTCAGTAGTCAATTTCATTTTTTCAATGTGTGTTTGTTTCCAACAATCAATTTCATTTCTGTAATGTGTGTTTGTTTCTAGCAATCTATTTCAGAAACAATCTATTTCATTTCTACAAAGTCTGTTTACTTTTAGAAATTTGCATAGTTTGATTCTAATAAGGTTTTAACCATGAAATCCTTAAGATATTAAACACCCCCCCCCCAACAAAAAAAAAAAAAAAAAAATACAAATACAAATACCTCTATTTAATTACTAAATCACTACGATTCTTCTTGTTGCATATAGCTAAATATGACATCAATAGAAAGTTGATTAGATGAAGGGAATGATGACACCCATCATTTTTGGTGCCATTACCAAGGAACACTAGTTTGAATTTTCTAATTAGGTGTCAACAAGAGCAACAATCATTCATTTAGTAATTAAAGAAATATTACCTAATTTATGAGTTGACCACAAGATTCCAAGGGTAGATTTCTCCCTAAAATATCTGAACAAGAAATTCCATCATCCTCTACTTTAAGGAAAGACATTGAGCAAGAATTGGAGGCACCATTATCTCCTGCAAGACAAGAAGAAAAATTGCCATTTTTGGAATCTTTGGATTAGTCACCAGAACCAAGTAAAACCTTAGAAAGGAGGATTAATCCTCAAGATCCATTGAGGGAAAGTTTTAATTCTCAATTGAGTAGTCAACCTCCTACTCTTGACTTTTCACCATCCCCAAAATAGACCATATACCACATTGATTGGGAGAAGTGACTAGAAAATACTAGAGAGATGACATGAGAAGCTGGAAGAGAACTAGAGAGAACATTTACCTATCCCATTTAGATCGAGGATGATGAGACCACTATGAAAAACATTTCACCTGCACACTTGCCCACATTTAGAGGAATGTCATGTGAGGATCCTGACCAATTTCTATTCGAGTTTAAAGTACTATGTCAGACTTATGATTACAAAATAGATAATCAAAAATTGGAGTTGTTTCCATCTATCCTGAAGGATGTAGTAATGAGGTGGTTTATGGGATTAACATCTAATTCTATTACCAATTGGGAACAAATGGAAACTGTCTTCCTAGACAATTATCAATATTATTGTAGAGGAAGAAATCAAAAGGAAGAATTTTTCAAAATCAAACAGGAAGAAGATGAGAATATGGAAGATTATTTGGATAGATTCCTCTTTGTGAGTAAAAGATGTGGATTTTTACTTCAAGAATATTTAATTAAAACCATTTGTCTTAAAGGTTTGGATGATGAATCTAGGGAAACCCTTGATTTAATTGGTGGAGGAAACATTGCTTAATTAAGAATGGATGAACTCATAGAAATTTGTAGAAAATATTTAAGGACAAGGGGTGGACCTAGAAAAGGGAAAACAATTAAAAATTTGACTCCAGATATGAAAAAATTGATGGATGAGTTGGCAAAATTTAAAATAGATGTATTAGTTCAATTAACCTCCACCATGGATGGATTGCAAGCTAAAGCAAATGCCCAACTTGAACCATTAGCCATGTATTGTCCTAAATGTAAGAAGAAACATGCAATACGGGAATGTCCTTTGGATAAAATAGAAGTATGTCTTGTATATGAATCTAAAGAACATGATACTCATGCTTGTTCTCTTCTTCTACTCATAAAAATTATCTCAAACAAACTAATACATCATCTACCATATAAGAATTAAATTTCATTTAGAGACAACCTAACCAAGGACAGTTTATGCCAAGACCAGCTCCTAATCCCTGGATGATGTCACGGGTAGCTCAAATAGTACCACAAAGTTGGGGATAGCCACCTTGGACCCCTCAACCTACATGTCATCCTCAGGATTAGGCAAGTCAATCTTAGTATACTCAAGGACATCAGCAACCTTGGACTGGTCAAGGAAATCCTTATGCTTGGCCACAACCTAGATGGGACCCTAATAATTATGTGCAAGGGAAAACATATCCAAATCAGAACCATCAAGCACCTCTAGCACAATATCCATAGGTTGAAAACATAGTCCAAACACGAATGCTAGCACAACTAGTAACAAATCCAAGAAACAAATAAACAACTCCTATATACAAAATAGAACTAGAAAAATTAGTTGATTTAAATACAATGGATTGTAAAAACATTCAAATTAGATCTAGAAAAGTCATTAGTAGTCCACCTATTATAATCACTGAGTTGATAGAAGAAGCTAAAATCCCTAGCATAGTTACACCTAAGGAAGATGATAAAGAAAAAGATAAGGAACCAGAAAGAAATTATACTAAGATTCCATTTCCAAAAAGACTTAAAGAAACCATAGAACTTAAGGAATCTAAATTGGTGTAGGAACTTATAATATTGAATATTTGAATACCATTGTTATAAGAAATTAAGGATATTCTAGAGTTGAACAAGTTAATCAAATTGTTATGTTTCGAAAAGCTTGGAAGGAAGAAGCAATACCCCAGAACTATTTAGGTAGATGGGAAACTTGTTGATTTATTAGAAGGGAAACTCTTACTACCTAAATATGGAGATCTTGGAAGTCTTGTTATTCCTGTTTCCATAGGGAATAAGGATATACATAACATTTTGATTGATTTGGGTGTAGCTATCAATGTGATGACAGTGGACACTTTGAAAATGTTACCATTAATAGGCATACAACCTACTAATACCATATTGCAAATGGCACATCAGTCTGTAGCAAAACCAGGAGTTATTGAAAATGTAGCAGTAATGGTGGAATCATGGGAATATCCAATTGACTTTCTTATATTGTAGCTAAAAGATAAAACACTTGGTTATCCCATTATTTTTGGGAGACCATGGTTAGCTACAGTTGTTACCTTAATTGATTTCAGGTCAGGTGATATGACTATTTCAAATGGTAAGAATTCTAAGCATATTTCATTATATCCCTCTGCATGACTTTTCATTGATAATCAAGCAAAATTATGGGTTGATAATCTTGATATTAATGAGCAAAATATGTCTTCTTTAGCTATGATAACATTGCAGGATCATGTACGAGAAATAGATGATATGGTTAATCCTTCATTAAATGAACATAAATCATCATTGGAGCAGTCAAGATTAGTTTTAGAACCTTCACAGTTAGTTCCAAAAACATCACATTTAATTCTAGAACTTGCATAATTAGTTTTAGAACCACACCAATTTTCTACAAATGAAGATAACTTCACTCTAGAGGAATGCAATTTCTCTTTGGAAAAGGAAGGATCTATAGCATTAGATTTACAGATATCAAGAGATGGTGAAGAATTTTTGGAAAATAGAAGTAACAAGGAATTTGATCTACAACAAGATAAGTATCATAACTCTTCATATTGTCCTTTGTCTAACATTCTTCCTCTAGGAACATTTGGAGATGTTGCTACATATCATATGTTGTTACCACATGCTTGTCCATTAAACACATTAATGGAACCTCTTCAATAAATCAGTTCATCATATCCTGGAACCAAACATGTTGAGATTCAACTAGATTTTTTTTTGAATATTAATAACTGGTTAAAGAATGAAGAAGCCAAACTATTTGATTTTTTGAAAGATCACACTAAATCTTTTGCTTGGTACAATAGAGATATGAAGGGAATTCATCCAAGTATTTTCACCCATCACATTTATAATAAAAACATTAGACCAATTAGGAAACCTTAAAGAAGGATTAATCTAACCTTAAGGGATATAGTCAAACAAGAAATTGAAAAACTATTATAAGTAGGTTTTATCTAGCCCATCTCAGATAGCCAGTGGGTGTCTCCTCTTGTAATTATCCCTAAAAAGAATGGAAAATGGAGAATTTGTGTTGAATATAAGGAACTAAACAAAGCTACCTTGAGATATTATTTTCCCTTACCGTTCATAGATCAAGTCTTAGACAACCTTTTAGGTAAATAGTACTTTTCCTTCTTGGATGGATTTAGTGGATACAATCAAATCAAAGTTACTGCTGAGGATCAGGACATAACTACATTTACTTGTCCACGGTGTACCTTTGCTTACAGGGTATTACCATTTGGACTATGTAATGCTCCAACAACCTTTTAGAGAGATGTATTAGCAATTTTTGTAGACCTAACAAATGATTGTGTGGAAGTATACATGGATGACTTTACTGTGTATGGAGATACATTTGATGATGCCTTGAAAAATTTGGATAGAGTATTAACAAGATGTGAACAACATCACTTATCTCTTAGTCATGAGAAATTTTTGATGATGGTTGATGAAGGGATCCTATTAGGTCACCATATTTCAAAAATAGGAATTCAGGTTGACCAAAACAAAATCAAGATTATTTTAGACCTGCCTATTCTTCAAACTCCCATAGATATTAAATCATTTTTAGGACATGCTAGATACTATAGGTGATTTATCAAGGATTTTATTATTGATTCACCTTCTGTTACAGAGAAAATTTCTGCCCCCATGTTTAAATTACTTACTAAGGACTGTGAATTTCTTTGGGATGAATAGTGTCAACATGTTTTTGAAGATATTAAAGAGAAATTAGTAACTGCCCCAATATTGCAAGGACCTAATTGGGAGAAACCTTTTCATATCAAAACTGATGCCTCAAATACCTTGATTGGTGTATTTTTGGGACAAAAATATGAAGAAGGAAGAATGTATTCTATTTACTATCTCAGTAAAAATCTTACTCCCACTAAAAGAAATTATACTACCACTAAAAAAGATTTTTTGGCTGTGATCTATGAAATCAATAAATTTAGACATTACATTATAGGATACAAAATATTTATACATACAGATCATTCAGTAATTAAATATTTAATGAACAAGTTAGTGGTTGGAGGAATAATAATTGGATGGTTATTACTTTTACAAGCATTTGATATTACCATTGTGGATAATCTAGGCAAATCTAATATGCTAGCTGATTTCTTGTCAAGATTGACTAGTACAGGGGAGTAGGATCCAATCAAGGATAACATTCTAGATGAACAATTATTTGTTATTTTAGCTAATACACTATGGTTTGTTAACATGGAAAATTATCTTGCAATAGGGAAGTTTCCTCCTTATTTCACTAAAAAATAAATAAAGAAGTTAATAAAAAATAGTGCATAGTTCAAATGGTTAAATGGAATACTATTTAAATGTAGTCCTCATTTGGTTTTACATAGGTGTGTAAGTGATCCATAAACTACACTAAATTAACTCAAAGTGAAGTTTTAATTAAAAATATTTTTTTTTGCAAAACTTAACAAATTCTCGAAAAACTCAAAAGAACTTGCATCTCAATGTTTTGGCATAAAATGTTCTTGGTTATTGAATCAATTTTTTTTTACATCAAATGTCATAAATTGTCAAAATTTAATCTTTGCATGATTTCATAATTAAAAAAATAAGAAAAAACTGAATTAAAACATGCAAGCAAATGACAAATTACCATCCGACATTGATAACGGATTTCATCTCAACAAATGATGCCTACATCTCTGGGTACTCCAAACGAGTGGACCGTTTCCATTAAGGGCATTTCAAAAACCTGGAAATAATAAACAACTTTCCTGCAAGTTGATCTCTCAATGTCAAAATTCACCTTCACCATAACTGATAATCAAGTCCGGCACCTTCGAATTTCATGAGTCTTCACACCTACAAATTTGCTTCAAAAGTCCAAAAAATCTCCTCTATGTGCTTAAAAATACTCTTCCAATATGCAAATTGGATAAAAAGAGTATTAATACTGAGTATCATGGCTAGAAAATGGATAAAAATCCATTATATAAGATTTCCCAAAGCTTTTACAAAGTCTCGACCTATTAAAATAAAAAACACAGTCGAGAACTTCATTAAAACAAATACAAATTCATGCTTTTATAATCAGTTTGAAGCCTGTAGCATAGTGGTTAAGGCCTTATCCTTTTACATGGGAGGTGAAGGGTTTAAAACCTCCTTCCTCCATTCTAGGCACCCAGGCTCTCATTTCTAGGTGCTTTGTGTTAGGTTGTGGAGCTAAAATCTTCACTGATGCAGACATGGAGGAGGTTGCTGAGGTTATGGAGGATTGCTGAGTTGCAGAATGAGTAGCAGGGCAATCGACATCAGTCTAATCAACTGACATCAGTCATATTATAGTGCAAAATCAATTGATGTCGGTTATGAGTTGGTCGACATCAGTCAGGAAGGAGCCGACGTCAGCAACTTGTGTGTGCATGCAGTTTGCATACGGGTTATGGATAGGTCTATTTTTAGACTGTCAGTTTGCATTTTTAAGGCTAATTATAGTCTTGGAGTTGCATGTCTAATTATTTTCATTAAGAAAGTCTAATTATTATAAGCATGAGATCTATATAATAGACTCATGGGCTGTATTGTAAATGTGTGCTAGAGAGTAAGAGAGAAAAAATTAGCTCCTTCAGAGAGAAGAGAGCGTGGTGTATTCCTCCTAGTTCCAAAGGGGTGTTGAGTGTGTATGATCTTAGAGAGTTGTAGGTGTGTAATTTTTGGTAGAAGATCCACTGGGGTACTGGTGAAGAATCATAAGGACTTGGTGAGGCAAGGACAAGGGTTCTTCAAGGTGTAGAGATATCTACAGGGTAAGTAAGGTCTGTTGATTTACAGGTGGCAGCAAGGAAAGGGAGATCTACTTGGAGTATGGCTGTGTACTTGGTGTATTGGCAGCATTTTTACTGACTGGTGGAGGTGAACAACAACTTTGTGTTAGATTTGTGTGTTGGGACCGTAAGAGAGAGAGGGAAGAAGTCCTTGAGGTGTGGCAAGCCTTAGAGGTGGAAGAAGAAGTGGCATCTTCTTTATTGTATTTTCTTCTGAGTGATTATTAATACAATTGTGTATTGTCTCTCATATCTTGTGTTGTTTCATATTTCTAGTTACTTATCATTCTGGTTAAATTCTGTGTTTAGTTGCTTATACAAGAGGTAATCATATATACTCTTATTGGTGGAGTAGGATCCTATCAAGTGGTATCAAAGCTTTTGGTTGGGTTGACTAACAGGTGGTTCAGATCTGGTTAGTGTTTGTTGATTACAGGTCACTCTTAGGGGTTTCAGATTGAGTGGGAGTATAGCAATGCCAGAAGAAATTAAGCTACAAATGGAGAAACTAAATAACACAAATGGTCTGATTGATGGAAAGAAAGAGCAGGTAAAGGAAGATTGTTGGTTGGTAGAAGATCAACGTGTAGAAGCAAATGTTGTAAGTGATGTAGTAAAAGATGCTCTGGATAAAGTAGAATCTTAGTTTACAGATTCTTTTGCCTCTTTCCATGCAACCCAAAATAGAGCATCTTTTCAAGAGTATGTCTAGGGAGACTTTGGAGAGATTTATTTAGGGGTTGGTGAGCCTTGTCAAATGGTTGGCAAAGGGGAAGTGAAACTGAAATTACAGGTAGATAACACATGGGTGTTGAATGAGGTCATGCAGGTACCAGTCTTGGAGATGAGTCTAGTTTCTTCAAGAAATTTAGGTGATGGGAGATGCACAGTAACTCTCACAGCAGATGCACTTGAATTAAATGGTGGTAAGAAAGTAGGTATCCTTTATCTATCTACATATATTACTGATTCACCTTCTGTTGCAGAGATGTGGCTTTGTAGGCTTGTTCACATATGTAGGAGTGGAATGCATGTTCTTAAGCAAAAGATAGATATCTTTGATAAACTTAAGAGCTAGAAAGCCTTGGTGTTCATAGAGGAGATGATGGATAGAGATCAGCTGAGGGGACTAAATTATTCTGAGCAGGGATGTGTTAATTAGAACAGGGTTTTGACCCAAAGGAACTCATGAGTAAAAATTCATCACTCACAGGTAAACATAGGTACCGGCATCGGTCATCAGGAACCGATGTCGAATAGATAGGCACCGACATTGGTCATGTGTAGATCAGTAGATTCAGTGGTGTCGGGTAGCAAGAACTGACGTCAATCAGAAAGAGATCAACATCGACAAAAGGTACACTGGTGTCAGTTAGAAAACTGACATCGATAGATAGGGTCAGTCACAAAGAACTGACATCGATCAGGTGTAGATTGGGAGATGGCTGAGATTGGTCACTGGAACAGATATTAGGCAGATAGCAAGTTGTCAAGGAGTCTCAAACGCCCATATGGAGGACTAAAAGGGTAGAATCTAGAAACAGTGGGAGCTTGGCATGGATGAGGAGTGTGAGTCCTTGGAGAAGAACCAAACAAGTGTTTGTTGGTGGAGTTGTCAGCTGGAAGAAAGCACTAAAAGACAGATGGATTCCCAAGTTAAAGAAGAGAGTGGATGGATACGTGAGATGGAAGGCCAAGGTATATGGTCTTGAGGAAGCTGCAGGATAGTGGTACATGTTTTGACAGGTGGATGACAAAGCAGGGCTTTAGTCAATGTTAGTGTAACTATTGTGTTTTTCTTACCAGGTGGATGATGGTCATAACATTATCTTGTTACTGTATGTGGATGGTATGCTTGGTGTAGGGTAAGACATACAAGGTTTTGCTGAGCTAAATGTAAGGTTAGTTTAGAGGTATGTCATGAAGAATTTGGGAGTAGCAAAATTCTTTGGCATAAGAGACATGGAAGATCACAGGTTGATCTCCAGTGGGAGCTAATGTGAAGAAGGTGTTGGCGAGGTTCAAGATGCAGGATGTAGAATCGGTAAGCACACCTATGGCTGGACAGTTCAAGCTGAGCTTTGAATAGTGTTTGAAATCACATGAGGTCTAGTGTAGGCTTGAGTTTTTCCAAGCAGTGGGAGTTGTCAGAGAGTTTGGAACCAATTTGGGGAAGGTGGATTCTTAGGTATTTGAGAGGGACCAGCAGCAGGTTAACATGTTATGCAGGGTCAAGGTCTTCACTACATGGAGTTGTAGGTTTGGATGTGGTAGGTTACTTGGATGACAAGAGTAGCACCGTAGGTTGTGTGGTGGTTGGTCTTCAAGTTTGAGCTTGAAGAGGGATAAAAGCTAGGAAACAAATTAGATGGTGTATAGGTACAGGTACAGTCAACTATTTATCTCCAAGTGGGAGATTGTTAGGTTATGGAGCTAAAAGCTTCACTAATGTAGACATGGAGGAGGTTTTTGAGGTTGCAAAGGATTGCTGAGTTGCAGGGCAACCGATGTCAATCTAATCAACCGACATCAGTCATATTATAGTGCAGAAGCAATCGACGTCGGTTATGAGTCGGCCGACATTGGTCAGGAAGGAGCCAACGTCGATAACCTGTGTGTGCATACAGTTTACATGTGGGTTCCAGACATGTCTATTTTTGGACTGTCAGTTTGCATGTTAAAGAGTAATTATAGTCTTGGAGTTGTGTGTCTAATTATTGTAATTAAGAAAGTCTAATTATTGTATGCATGAGATCTATATAATAGACTCATGGGCTGTATTGTAAAAGTGTGATAGAGAGTAAGAGAGAATAAATTAGCTCCTTCAGAGAGAAGAAAGCATGGTGTGTTCCTCCTAGTTCCAAAGGGGTGCTACGTATGTATGATCTTGGAGAGTTGCAGCTATGCAAGTTCTAGTAGAAGATCCATCAAGGTACTAGTTGAAGAATCATAAGGACTTGGTGAGGCAAGGACAAGGGTTCTTCAGGGTGTAGAGATATCTACAGGGTAAGTAAGGTCTATTGATTTGCAGGTGGCAGCAAGGAAAGGGAGATCTACTTAGAGTATAGTTGTGTACTTGGTGTATTGGTAGCGTTATTACTGACTGGTGGAGGTGAACAATAACTCTATATTGGAGTTGTGTGTTGGGACCGTAAGAGAGAGAGGGAAGAATTCATTAAGGTGTGGCAAGCCTTAGAGGTGGAAGAAGAAGTGGCATCTTCTTTATTGTATTTTCTTTCGAGTGATTATTAATACAATTGTGTATTGTCTCTCATATCCTGTGTTATTTCATATTTCTACTTACTTATCATTCTGGTTAAATTCCATGTTTAGTTGCTTATACAAGAGGTAATCATATATACTCTTATTGGTGGAGTAGGATCCTATCACTTTGACTTGGCCTCTCCTTGTTGGGCACACTCAGGCTCTTCTCCCTAGGCACCAAGCATGCATTTTGAATTTTCTTCCCTCCTTATTGGCACCTTCGACTTTGTCTTTATCCCACATGTGTGGGTTGAGTGGTTAAGTAAGGCTTAAAATAGCCTTTGACTACCATTCTCTAATGTGGGTTCATCCCACATGTTGCGCACTTTGGGAAGGGAAGAGCTTTGAAAGGGTCTTTCCTTGGAGAGCGCGCCATGCCACAAGACTCCCCTTCAAACTTGATGTTTTCTTCAAACTCACCACCTTGCTTGCCACTTGGCTTGGTCAACGAGCTTATCTTCAATCTTAATAATTCCATGTGTCAAACTCGAATTGGTCCACAAATAATTCCACGTCACTTTACGACACCAAATTTTTACCTGTCGAACCAAAGCTTCAGTGGCCTATAACTTTTGCATATGGTGTCCATTTTGTAAATCACAAAAAGAGTCAAAAAGCTCTAAACAAGCTCTATAGTGTGCCACCACTAAAACTCTAACTTAATAACTTTTTCTATAACCCAATTTTTGATCACACCTCCCTAATGGAAGGCTTTTCGTCTCCAAAAGTCCAATATCCCCTAAAATCTTATAACTAGTCTATTACATCAACAGAACCCAACCATAACAGAGGGATAAAAAATTGCATTAAAATGATTCAAATTGTAAAAATTCCTAATCCAAAGGCATGAGTAAGTGAATCTTCCACTGCAAAAGTGATTACAACATATCAAAACTCCTTGCCCAGATGTCACATCTTGTAAAGTGCTAAATTTCCAAAAATTGAAACAACTCTCAATGTAATGGTAAGACAAGTTTATAATGCCGACAACATAAAATAGATATTGTGGACATGTTACAATACAATGCCATAGTATGGGACTTATATGTTAAGCAAAATTCAAACAACCAAAAGTGTATGCTGCCTAACATCTAAACATGCCCAAAGGGTCTTAAAACATGCATCTATACATCCATGTGCCAAAGATACATTCAAAATAGCAGTCAAATAAGTGTTTCAAGGAATTAAATCAACCTAAACATGCATTCTACTATTATCTCCAACTGATCAAATGAGTTCAATCACTCTAGACATCTCACACAACATAAATAGGAGATTCAAAACCTTAGAGTTATCAAAAAGTGAGAATTGAAAAACTTCATATGGTAAACCTATCTTGAAGTGTTCCCACCAAATCTAATCTACATCTATCAAAGCTTGTTCATTCCCTTAGGTGAATTCATTGCCATGCTTTGAAAAAAGAATGTAGTGATAATCCGCTTGACCAATTCTTTCTTCCTAGTGAAATTGATTGTCTTAGTGGATTCCTTAACATCATTATGGATTGATTTAACTTCATTGACCTTAGTAATAGGTTGATAAATCATCTTAGTTTTAACATTACTTGAATGTGAAGATGCATGAAGCTTAAAACATCTATCAATCCTATGTTCACTCACTTTATAATGAGTACAAACATCCTTCTTAGGTGAGGGTCCCCTTTTGCCAATTCCCAATTTAACATGAAAGTGGTCTTTCAAATATACAATCTGCTTCAATAAAGCATTTCATTTCCAACAAGTCTTATCACTATGGTTATTCATCCCACAAAAAGTGCATGGAAATAATTGCATTATCTTCTATACATTATATCCAAATTTCTTAAAAGTATCTATTGGATCAGAAGATTTAGTGTAGGAATCAGGAGGTGGAATCTCAATACCTCTTTTACCTTTACACCTTTAAACTAGTGGCCTAGAACCCTCTCCATCATCCACCTATGCACTAGTGTAACCCAAACCTACATGAAGAGGTCTATGTTCAACTTGAATTGGGTTAGTTATACCTTGGCTATCTCTACCAAGTCCTCCTCCATTATAACCCGTTTTAAACAACAATTTAGATCTTATGCCCTTAGTGTATCTTTCAAAATCACCAAAAACAATATTACTAGAATCTAAATCTGAAATGGTAGAAGAAGATGAATATTCCTGTGGTGAAAAACTTACACTTCACTTAGTCATAGTTTCTGTATCTGAAGTTGAAGGCTTTACCTATTCACACTCACCACGTTGCAATCTAATCAAGAGCTCATCCTTGGATTCAAGCTTTGATTTTAACTTTGCCACTTGCAAATCAAGTGCAAATTTTTGACATCTCAAGATTGCATTTTCATCTTTGATGACCTCAATCTATGACAACTTGCCCATGGTTTCCTAAAAATAAATGATTCCACACTGCACACTGTAATATAATCAATCTGCAAACCAATAATCCAACTATTTTGGAAGCAATTTTCAATACACAACTAGAAGCAATCCCTGCATTCTAACTACTCTAATACCAATTTGATCCATAAAATACACAGAATTAATTCAAAGTGAAGTTTTAATTATGAATACAAAATTTCTCAAAACTTAACAAATTCTCAAAAAACTCAAAAGAACTTGCACCTCAATGTTTTGGCATAAAACATTCTCAGTTATTGAACTGATTTTTGTTTTTTTACATCAAATGTCATAAATTGTCAAACTTTAATCTTTGCATGATTTCATAATAAAAAAATTAGAAAAAAATGAATTAAAATATGCAAGCAAATGACAAATTACCATCCGACATTGATAACAGAGTTTGGCTCAACAAATGATGCCTACATCTCCAGGTTCTCCAAAGGAGTGGACCATTTCCATTAAGGGCATTTCAAAAACCTGGAAATAATAAACAACTTTCCTATAATTTGATCTCTCAATGTGAAAATTCACCTTCATTGTGACTGATAATCAAGCCTGGCACCTTCAAATTTTGTGAGTCTTCACACCTGCAAAGTTGCTTCAAAAGTCCTAAAAATCTCCTATATGGGCTTAAAAATACTCTTCCAATATGCAAATTGGATAAAAAGAGTATTAAGACTGAGTATCATGGCTAGAAAATGGATAAAAATCCATTATATAAGATTTCCCAAAGCTTTTACAAAGTCTCAGCCTCTTAAAATAAAAAACACAACCCAGAACTTGATTAAA
Organism: Torreya grandis; assembly: GCA_037957365.1. NCBI lineage: Eukaryota > Viridiplantae > Streptophyta > Pinopsida > Cupressales > Taxaceae > Torreya > Torreya grandis. The sequence goes on along the minus strand of JARHVA010008882.1, from coordinate 381,949 downwards.
ACAAATACAAATTTGTGCTTTTATAATTAGTTTGAAGCTTGTGGCGTAGTAGCTAAGGCCTTATCCTTTTACATGGGAGGTCAAGGGTTCAAAACCTCCTTCCTCCATTCTAGGCACTCAGGCTCTCCTTTCTAGACACTTTGACTTGGCCTCTCCTTGTTGGGCATGCTCAGGCTCTTCTCCCTAGGCACCAAACATGCATTTTGAATTTTCTTCCCTCCTTATTGGTGCCTTGGACTTTGTCTTTATCCCACATGTGTGAGTCAAGTGGTTAAGCAAGGCTTAAAATAGCCTTTGACCACCATTCTCCAAGGTGGGTTCATCCCACATGCTATGCACTTGGGGAAGGGAAGAGCTTTGAAAGGGTCTTTCCTTGGAGAATGTACCATGCCACAAGACTCCACTTCAAACTCGATCTTTTCTTTAAACTCACCACCTTAGTTGCCACTTGGCTTGGTCAATGAGCTTATCTTTGATATTAATCATGCCATGTGTCAACCTCTAATTGGTCCACTTGTCGCATGTAAATAATGCCATGTCACTTTACGACACCAAATTTTTACCTATCGAACCAAAACTTTAGCGGCCTATAACTTTTGCATATGGTGTCTATTTTCCAAACCGCAAAAAGTGTTAAAAATCTCTCAATGAGATCTATAATGTGCCACCATTGAAACTCTGACTTGAAACCTTTTTCTAGAACCCAATTTTTGATCAGTAAGAGAAGATGAAATTTTTGACATCCTATGGGCATGTCATGATGAACCAAGTGGAGGACACTATTTAGTGAAAAGAATAGCTCACAAGATACTTAGCACTGGTTACTATTGGCCATCTCTATACAAAGATGTGAAGAGATATATCAGGCGGTGTGATCCATGTCAAAGGATGGGATAACCAACCATTATCAATGAAATGCCTCTACAACCACAAGTAGTGATTGAACCATTTGAGAGATGGGGATTGGAATTTTTTGGACCTTTTAATCCTCCTTCACAAGGAAAAGAGCACATTCTCATGTGTACTGATTATGTAACAAAATGGATAGAAGTGCAAGCTTTAACAAATGACATTGAAGAAGCAGTTGTTGATTTCCTTTGGCATAGAATTATGGTAAAATTTGGAGCACTAAGAAGCTTAGTTTTAGACTAGGGACCATAATTTGTGTCCAATATGATCTAGGCTTTCACAATGTATTATCAAATCAATCATAGGAAGTCATCTCCCTATCACTCGCAAGCAAATGGATAAATTAAAGTAACAAATAGAGAATTATAAAACATCCTCACTAAAATAGTTGAAGCTAAAAGAAGAGATTGGGTAAAAAGACTATCTGAAGTTGTCTAGACTTACAATACAACTTGGAAAACCACAATCAGGTTTTCACCATATGAGTTAGTCTATGGGAAAAATCCCTTGTTTCCTATTGAGTTTGAACTATAGACATTGAGGACAACAAATACGATGGGAATTGAATTGGATATAACTCAAAATGAGTGAATCTTTCAAATCAATGAATTAGATGAATTTAGAATGGTAACATTTCACCAAACACAGATAATCCAAGGTCAAAGGAAATAATGGCGTGATTCACATATCAAGGAAAGACAATTCAAAGTAGGAGACTGGGCATTGCTATTTGATTCTAGGTACCAACAATTCAAAATTAAATTAAGAACTAGATGGTTGGGACCTTACTAGATCAAGCAAATATTTGACAATGGTTTTATCCAGTTACTTCCCATTGATGGTAGTAGAAGAATACTCTTGGTCAATGGACACATGTTGGAACTTTATAAGAAGCCTCCTACTAAGAATGAATTCTTAAAGTAGATTGAAGCAAATAAAGAATTTTATCATATGGAAGAACCCAATTCTTCCAAAATGATCAAATAATCAGATAAAGAGATCTAGAATAAAGGGAAGAGAATGAAAACTAGTAAATAGAGTTCTCTTTTTTCAAAAAAAAAAAAAAACCTTCTTAAATAGGTAGCTAATTCAAATAATACTTTTTCTTAAATCCTAACTATTTTCTAATCATATTTTCAGGAATGTTGAGTCAACATAATGGAGGGATTACATCATCAAGGATGGTAATTATGTTTTTAACTTGTTAAAGGTTTAATGAAAGTTTGAATGTGTGATTAGACTTGATTTAGAATGGTTAGTATGATGAGTCATCTATTATACATCATGGTTAAATGTGCAAAATCATGAGAAGGATATTGATGATGGAATGAGTTGGCAGATAGTCATAAAGACTCATTCTTATGATTGGATCAACAAAGTAAAAGCCAGCTGTAGAAAAATCTCAAAAGAGACACAGTGAGTTAACTCCATCAATTCCATAGCTAAGTACAGTAGTTCTACAACCAAAATCATTAAATTCCATAGTTGAGTACAATAATTTTGTAACTAAATTCACCAGATCAACAACTAAATCCACTAGTTCCATAGATAAAATCATCAATTTTTTTGAGACAAGAAGCAATTTTTAGCTAACCTGTAAAAGATTCAAAAAAGAATGAATCATGGGAATAAAAAAGAATTCAGAACTAGGCAATGATACCCAACTCCTTGCAAATGATGAAGTAACAACCATCTTTCAACAAGTAGGATGGTTGGAGTTTCTGAGGAAGTTTCCCACATACAATGATGAACTGGTAAGAGAATTTGTTATTAATTTAGAACAAACAAGGACCAAAATTTGGAAGGTTTTTATTCCTTCTTCTATGAATATAATAATTGAAATATCTAGAATACCAATAGCGCATGTCCCAAACCCTATTAATGGAACATTAAAAGACATAGCTAAAACCCTGTGGAAAGTAGGGGAAGTTAAACCCTAATATATTTATAATACAAAGGAAGTCAACAAAGGAGTCAAAAGGGATAGCTTGACCAAACCCTTTGATAGAGTAGCATTCTAGATAATCAAATATTTAACATGTGATGGACAGTTTGGGATAGTAGGGAAAGAAGTCCTCAAAATCTAGAATATAGAGTAACCCTTTTAGGGTTTATTTTTGACTCCATCCATGCAATAACCCAGCGGTATTCTTGGGGTGTAAGAAAAATCAGACATCATGGGTTAGTGCATTTAGTATGCCAGCACCATTTTCTTTCAAAGAAAAATGGGGAAGAAATGTGGGACAAGTTTCTTGAAAAATTTGGGCAAAAACCTAGTATTTCCAGAAGGACAATAGCAACTCCTCTTGCCCCTTTAGTTCATTTGAAAAATAATACCATTGCTGAGGAAAAGAAAAGACTAGGGGAAGAGGAAGTATAAAAAAGAATAAAATTTGGGAGAAAAGTGAAAATTACAGACCCTACTGTACCTTCTCAAGAAATTTCTTCTTCTACCGAATCTATATAAGAATTGATACCTATCTCTAACAGTGATAGTTCACCTACACATGAGAGAAAGGTGAAAACTAGACGAAGTTCTAAGAGAAGACCTATGTTTGCACATTTTGAGACTCTTCAAGAAAGAAAAAGTCATAAAAAGTCTAAAGAAAGTTCAGAGGAGCTGAAAGAACAAGAAAGTCTGGAAACTGAAGCTACTGATATTTTGGGCAACATGGCCATGACTCCTCCTGGACCAAGCCAAACAAAAAAGGAAAAAGGAGATGAAAGATTTGAGGAGTCAATTTTCCAAGAAATGGGTGAGACAACAACACCATCACATATAGAAGATGAACAAGATGCTGAGATAGTAGCACCATCATATGCAGAAGATGAATAGGCATCTTAGAGAAGAAAGGGGAAATCCCCTATGGTGGAAGAGGAATGTTTAACTCCTCAGGAAATTTTAGAAAAAGAACATAACCAATAGATTAAATAGGCTCTATTTTTGTCTAGAGTATAAATCATTATCAAAGAAAATGATGAGCAATTGAACTTTCTCAAACTCAAGTTAATATAAAAGGAAATGCTCCTTGCAAAATTAACAAACCAATTCGTAGCTAAGAATGAAGAATTAGCATAAACAAAAAGGCAACTAGTGAAAAACAAGAAAAAATATACAAGACAGACCTCTGTGTCAACAATCTCTACACAGACTAAATTAATTTATCTGCCACTCAAATAGTTATGGGATGACACATGCAGAGAATTTAGTGAAATCAAAGCATCCAATATAGACTTGAAAGGCAAACTGGTAGAAGAAGAAAAGGCAAGGAAGGAATGGGAAGACAAATTTTACAAGGAGAAAAATGATAAGTATAAATGTCTTGTGAAAATACAAATAGTTTGTATGATGAGTGACAAGCTGCTTGCATGCAGAAGACCTCTTACTAATAGAATATTTCTATAAGAACAATTCATTCATTGGTAGTTGGCAAGGATAGCATGTGGCCTTCCACATGAAATCAAAGATGAAGCTAATTTCTCGACTGCCTACTCCTTTGCTAATACAGAATAGAACAACCTTCTTTGTGAATTTTACCTCTACAATTTTATGCTAGAAAGAAATAGAGGTTTTATGATCAATTTGTATGTAGGAAAAATCTAGCTTAATGCCTTTGTCTCTGTTATTCAAAATTAGATTGCATGGAAAGAAAGGGAGTCAGAGCATTGGTCAAAGGCTAGTTCATTCGGTCTTTGTATGAGAATTCATTATGGTAATCCATCTGCTTTTGCTACATATGGTAATTTAAGGGACCTTATCTTTTCAGTTTACAGCAAAGCATGGATATCTTCACCTCTTATGAAAGGGAAAATTTTGATAATATCTATGATGCATGTTTAAAAAGATGGGAATTTCTCTTAGTGGCATTGAAAAGAAGGGAAGTAATATCCCCTTCAAATTTGATCTAGAGTGTAGAAAGGGCAAAATCTTTATGCACAATCATTCCCTAGATCAATCGAATTCCCCTAAACATATGGATAGGAATGCCAACAAGGCCACCTCTACTTCTCACTCCCATATCTCCTTGGCAAAATAGAGAACCTCAACCTCCCACTCAATTTGAGGAATGGAAAAGAAAAGTAGAAGCATGATTAGGGTATAGTACTTTTGATTCAAAGCATTGGGATATTTAGTTTCAGCCATTTGATCTAAGCAATCAAATGGAATGCAAGATATACAATCCCAAATTTTAAGAATGAAGTTTGTAAAGGGACTTACAAATAAGTAAGTGTGGGGAAAATGATGAGGCTAGAATATGCCCAGTAACTATATAATAAATGACCTCATCTTACTCTCTCTTTCTATTAAGTTTGATTGAATTTTGTAACTTTTATTTTGATCGGAGATGAGTTAGGATGTGATTATCCATCTTTTGTTGATTGTGATTCTAACATTTTAAAAGACCTATAATTCCTAACAAGTGTGTTGGAAAATTCTAGTTTTACAATAAAATAGGTCATCATCAAGCTAAAGAGCAAATATGAAGTAGATTGCATGTTTTGGAAGCATTGGACTCAATTCAGATTAGTTTCAAAACCTATAGAATCTATTCTAAAATCATCATAGTTAGCACTAAAACCTACAAAATCTATTTCAGAACCATTACAGTTAGTTCTGAAACTCCACCATATTATTTCAAGTCATCACATTTTTGGACTTAGCTTTAGAACTCTATATTTAGCTCTGATACTCTTATAGATAAACTCTAGAACTTTTATGACTAGATATGGAACTGATGAGGATCTATTCCAAATGGTTGGTGATCTATCTGATCAATGATCCCATTAAATTAAGAATACATTCCCAATTTTATGAACTTGCAGAATCAAGACATTTATCACACAGCTGGACATCCAGCCACATCTTGATTCAGGATCTATACTGGGTGCAATTCAATTCCATCATATCTATGAAGCAGTTACAACAATCAATGTACCACAAGGAGAAGAATATATAAAGACCTAGGAGTTTAGTAGATATATATATATATATACATATATATATATATATATATATATATATATATATATATATATATATATATATATATATATATATATATATATATATACATATATACATACATGCATATGTGTGTGTGTGTCTATGTATGTATGTATGTATGTATGTATGTATATATATATATATATATATACATACATACATATATATATATGTATGTATGTGTGTGTGTATATATATATATGTATATATATATATGTATATGTATATGTGTGTATATATATATATATATATATATATATATATATATATATATATCTGCTAAACTCTTAGGTCTTTATATATTCTTATATATATATATATATATATAGAAAATCATTGAAGAATAGAGAGATAAGGATAGATTTGTAAATTTTGTAATACATAACATTTTATCAATGAAATAGCCATTTCTATTTTGAAAGAAAATTAAATAATTCAATCCTGTTTCTAGGTGGAGCAAGGGCCTACTCCTCCGAAGAACCAGGATCTTCATTTTTGTCAGTATTTATATTTCTATTTAAAAAATTAACTAGTTAATTCTATTAAATTTATAAATGCTTCCAACTCCTTACAGTTATGATTTGTTGTAAATTTGTTCCTTCAGGGTGTTTTTAGATCAATTTCATTTCTACAACATGTTCTTTGTTTCTAGTAATCAATTTCATTTCTGAAATGTGTGTTTTTTTCCAGCAATAAATTTCATTTTTGCAAGGTGTGTTTATTTCCAGCAATCAATTTCATTTCTTCAACATATGTTTGTTTCTATTAATAAATTTCATTTCTACAACGTGTGTTTGTTTCCAGTAATCTATTTCATTTCTACAAAGTGTGCTTACTTCTAGCAATATGCATAGTTTGATTCCAATAAGGTTTTAACCACAAAATCCTTAAGACATTAAACCCCCCCAAAAAAAACAAAAAAAAATACAAATACCGCCATTCAATTACTAAATCGCTATGATTCCTCTTATTGCATATAGCTTTAGACACAACCCTGGTTAAATATGACATCAACAAAAAGTTGATTAAATGAAGGGAATGATGACACCCATCAGAGAGATCTCCCCACCCTTTTGAAAGTCCTAGTATCCCTCAAACAACTTCCCAAGGTGATGTAGATTTCACCACCTTTTTAGATAACAACCCCATATCCCTCCAACATTAACTCAACACCATATCCCACCACACCCCTATTTTGGTTCTACCTCCTGACCCATCATATAACATGCCATCCCACTTTATGGGTGATACTTCAATTACCACCATCTCCACCCAACCTTTAGTCACCTAGGTGCCATCTTATACCAATAATCTCATTGATTCCACTGTCCAAAACTAACCTACTTAGCCAACCAACACCCAAATACATTCTTACTCAGCTAAAAACCCTTCTAGTATAAGAACAACCTAACCTTTAGGCACTAATACTCTGTTTACCATAGGAGTACCCTCTACTAGTGTCACCACAATTCCTCTTGTTCCCAATCCACCTACCTCCACTCTATTTTAGAGCTTGGTGGTTCCCATACCTTCTACCCTTCCGCCCATTAGTACCAAATTTACCACCTATCCTCTATCTACCAACCCAACCTACATCAGTCCCCTAGTAGGTGACCATTACACAAAATCTAAGCTACATCCATAACCTACAAGGGTATGTACCTATACCTTCCACCCAACCACCTATCTCCATGTATTAATATGTGGCATCATCCCAACCACCCATATCCACATACCAATATGTGGTATCCTCTCAACCCCCACCATCTATCTATATGTTTCACCTACTCAAACCAAACATAATCTATCTTATAACTATGGGGGTGCACAAACACAAACCAACCTTGTCAAAATGTTAATGGATAAAATGATTAATTTGGAGTCATTTATCTCAGGAATTCATAACCTTTTATCTTACGTCCAAATATGTAATGAACTAATTCATCCATCTTTCCCCATTCAGCCTTATCCTCCCTAATGGGAACTTCTAAAATTTTCAAAATTTTAGAGCAAGGAAGACCCTCAATAACATCTAAGAGAACTTAGGAATTATTTCTATTTGATCTCCTATGATGATGCTCTCATTCTCAATAACTTTCCCATGTCTCTGTCAGGTTTGACACTAGATTAGTATAGTGTTATTACAAATCTCTCCCTCTTTTCTTTTGCCCAACTATCCCAGACTTTCTTAGATCAATTTTCCATAAACATCTCTAAGAAAGTTTACATCACTAATCTCTACTCCATTTAGAAATTTGATGATGATTCCATAGCCAAATTCATAGTCCATTGGAGAAGCTTGATAAATCAACTCTCTTTCTCTTTTTCCCAAACTGAGCTGATTGAACTCTTTATATGGGCTTGTGCCAAACACATTTACTCCACTTTATGGGTTCATAATTTTAGGATCTTTGATGAGGCTTTCAACATGGTATAAAAATTATAAAATAGAATATCATAAAATGTTTGCCAATCAAGCCTCCATAACAATTTGATTCCTCTTATCTTGTACCTGGTTGGTATAAGGAGAATGAATTATGCACCTTACACAACATCATTGGACATGATTTTATTAGGAGTAATACCTTCAAGAACATCATCCAAAATCTTATCGATAAGGGGTAACTCATGTTGGATAACCCCAACACACCCCAAAAGCAATCACTTGACATATTTAGACACCCATTTCCCAACCATTCCCCTTTCATTAATAATGAAATGAATATATTAGAACCCTCTCACAACCATAAAGTCCACACCATTAACATAGTTCTTAATCAACTCATCACTAAAGAGCCATTAATGAAACCATGTTTCGTACCCCTCCACTTATTGAGGTAGTGGGGTCATCCTCCATTCCCTTATAAAATGAGACTAAGGAAGCAAATTTTCCCCTTTCTCTACTTATCAAGGTAGTGGAGTTACCCACCTCTTTTTTGAAATACATACCAAAAGAGGCATCTATTACCACTGTATCCTTCTCCTCCATCATACAGTAATCCACTCTTTCTTTGGAAAACATCCATAAAGAAGAGATCACTCTACCTACCTCTCCCATAAGAGACTTATCTTCTTAAAACTTAAAGAATTTGATTGAGGAAAAAGATGAGGTAACCACTTATCTCTCTCCACCCATTAGTCTAACCTTTGAACTTAGTATGAAAGGGATCAAACCCATCTATAATCCCTTCTCTATACTAGTTCAAAACTTAGAGTACTTATCTAAACCCAATGTAGATCATGCCACATTTTGACACCATCTCAAGGTTCCTTACCCAACCAAGCAAGATCCTCCAACCATGCCACTATCATCCCAGCCTCCCATCTTTACTATCAAACCCACTATCACCATAACTGAGCCATTAGAAACCTCTACCAATCAAACCATAACCAAACTGTCCGAATTGAATTCCCTAAAACAACCAAGTCACCTTCTATCATTACAACTAAGCCCACTAAAAGCCTTGGTATATTCCCAAATATAAACTTACTCACCCCCATTGAAATTGGACCTAACTTCACCAAACCTATCAAAGAAACCCCAAACCAAGCCAACAAAGAAGGTAAAACCACCCAAGATCCTACAAACCAAAAGTCTACCTCCCTTTTCCACTTTCCCTTCTTTTTGGGACCTCACCCTTCTAATTTAGTAAGGAAACCAACCATCCTAGACAAAACCCAAATCAAACCACCACTTTTGGTTATACCATCACTCTTACTTTCATCCTCACCTATTTTCACCAAACCTTCTATATCCAAACCACCTAATTCTTAGACATATACCCCAAAACCTTTCTCCCCAAAGCAATTCATACTAAAATCACCCACCAAGAATGATCCTTCACCCAAATATCTTACCATCAAATCTACTCTTAGAATGGCTTCCACCTCAACTACCAATCCTAAGACCTTCATGCGTTAACTACCTTTGCTTTAGTATTTTTTGATCATCCTATATAGGTTATTATGGGTATACTTATTAACCTTCCCCCTATTATACCATTTGACCCACACAGTCCTAATCTATCTTGGTATAATGATAAATTAGTATGCTCATACCATAGGACAGCTAGGTATGGTATGAAGAAATATAAATCTCTCCAAGTATTATCCCATCACTTGTATCATGAGGATGACTTATTATCAGATGAGCCTCCTATGATCCTAATGCCAATGCAAGAAATAAGAGCCATCAACCAACACTCACATACTCCACCACTCTCATCTTAGAGTAAAGTAGAACCAAATAAATCCTCTATCCCAATCCTTCCCCAAATCCATACCATCTATGTGGTCACACGATCACAAGCCCAACTAAAGGATAAGGGAAAAGAAAAGGTGTCCATTATATGGACATATAACTCTTCTACCACTAAAAAATCAAACCAACACCAAACACCTTTATCTTTAACCAAACCCAAGGTGTCTATATTGGGTCCCTCTCAATCCAACCTATCTAAATCAATCCAATGAGTAGTTTTGTAATAGCTTCACCAAACATAAGAGAAGATGAATTTTTATGAATTGATCAATACCTCACCCCATCACTACCAAAATATGATAGAGGCTTTGAAATACATAGAGGTTCAACCAAAAGACCCATAACCTTTAGCAACCTTTGTCATCATTCTTCAAATTTCAAACCTTGTTACCTTCAAGGATTAATAAATTACCATCCATCCATCTCGATGATCCAAATTCTCATCTTTTCATTAATATGTACATCAAAAAAACCCACATCAAGAAGGTTATGATTGATGGGGGATCTAGCATCAACATTATCTCCTCCCATGAATAGAAATAACTCAAATTACTTGAGAACATTATTACAGAAACCTTAGTGGTTCTTCAGTCATTCAATGATACCATGGCCATAACTTTAGAAACTATTGTTTGTCACATTTTCCTAGAACCTCACATGATTCATGATCTCTTATATATATTAAAATGTGAGTTCTAGTATAAAATTTTATTGGGACACCCTTGGATTCATTCAATGGGCTATGTACCATCCACCCTACACCAATACATCAAATTTGAGCCTGAACGTTAAGTTGTTACCATAAAATCTAACCTGAGTCCTTTTACATCATGTAGAATGATGTATTGACCCAATGATATTCTCCTTCCTCCATATAATAAGCCTTAATTAATAAAATATGAAGCTCCATCTCCTTTTAACAATGAATCATCCACTAGTTCATTCATCCCTTCCACCCAAATCCCCATAGTGGACCCTTTGGAATCAACATTCCAATATCTTTTATTGGGGGATTATCACCTTTTGACACTAGATAGTTTCCTACTCCTTAAGAGTATGGGAATATCGACCAACAATCTAGTTATGACCCCAATATTAGAGCCATTATTACTTTTGGGCCCTTAACTTTCCAAACTAATTTCACCTATGGCAGACTTGATAATCCCCTTGACACTTGTAACACCTCTTTTTCACCTTAATTTTTCACCTCTAGTTTTTCCTACCTAGATAAACTAGATTTTGTCAAAACATATATTTAAAGGTGTTCTTGGAAGGGATTTGGTCTAAGTTGATATAAACACAATCCATATGAGTTTTTCCCAATCAAAACCAAAAAACCTCATGAAAATCATGGACTCATTTTCAAACCACCTGAAAAGCAAACCAACTCGCCTCCCATCACCATTATTGAAGAAGACATCCCTTCTTTACCAACCCTTTCTCTATCAATAATTGAGGATCCAAACATCATCCCCATCAATGTTTTTTATCAACATGATTAACCTTGAACCCCTAGCTTATCAGTAGGATGGGGTGACCGTAACCATTCCTCTGACCCATATTGAGATGGTAGGAGATGACTCTCCTAGTCATCTCCTACCATTAATATTTTTGATATTAGGATGATGATTCCATTCTCACCTATCTTGGTATATAAGATTCATCTATCTATAAATCTCTTCCTCTTGAGACTTAAACCATGTTGAATGAATCTACCATGGATATTAACCTAGGCACTCTAGATAACCCATGAATTGTCAAAATTATCCAATGTTAAATCTTGAAGAGCTTTGGGACTTCCCCTCCTTCTTGTAAGACTAAAACATAACATTTACATGGTATTATAGTTTCATACCAGGAATCAATCAATCTATTATTACCCATAAAATAGTCAACAACCATGATGCCAAGGTGATTAGGTAAAAAATATGATGAATGCACCCTTGCATAGCCCTTATCATCAAAGAAGAGCTTCAGTGTATCCTATCTATCAATTTCATCCAACCCATTGATTATCCCCAATTGGTATATAATTTAATCCCTATCACCAAAGCCATAGGGGGACTTTGAATTTGTGTGGAATTTCATGACCTTAACCTTACTTACCCAAAGGATGACTTTCTTCTACCGATCATTGACTAGCTAGTTGATCTTATAGTCGATCATGGAGTGTTTTCTCTTATGGATGGATTCTTGGGTTATAATAAGATCTCAATTTCTCCTAAAGATCAACATAAAACTACCTTTATCACCCCATATGAAAATTTATGCTATAAGGTCATGCCTTTAAGACTAAAGAATGCTAGTGCAACCTACCAACATGATATGACCTGCATCTTCCATGACCTTATTCACAAAATTATTAAAAACTATGTTGATGACCTTCTTGGGAAATCCAAACGTCATAAATATCATTTAGTCATTCTTAAGATTATCTTTAAGTGACTTATCTATTACCATGTTCACCTTAATTCTAAGAATGTATCTTTAGGGTCTTGTCAATAAATCTCCTTGGCTTTATCATCTCCCTTTGGGGTGTTGGAAATATTGTCATTGATGTCAAAGGTCTAGCATTATTGGTGATAAAGGCCACATTGCATTTAATGTTGTTTTTAATAGATATATCTTGTCTAATGTGAGTTAATATTTATTTAATATAAATAAATATATTTTTGGTTGCATATGAGATAAAAGAAGGGCCCATGAAGAAGTCAAAGAGCCATGGGGTAAAGACAAAAGAAGGATGGGACACATTTTCCCATGAAGAGTCATCTTGGGGAATTCCAAGAGTCACCAAGTGAAGATAAAAGAGGAAGGGCACAATTTCTCATGAAGGGACACTTTGAGGAATATGAAAAGTCACCAAAGTAAAGACAAAAGAGGGAAGGACATTTTTGCTCATGAAGGGTCACCACATGAATTTTCAAGGGCAAGGACATGAAGGGTCATACAAGTTTGGCACCATTTTCTATGAGGATTAAAGAGTCATAAAGGGGGAAGGCCAAAGGTCATTTAGAAAGCTATAAATAAATGCTTAAGAAGCCATTTGTAATATGTGAGAGAGAGGTTGATTTGATATTGTAATATCTAGCTTAGAAGATCAATTGTGAGAGATGAATATGATTTGTATTTATTATATCTAGCTTAGAAGAGCAAAGTTGAGAGAGAGGAAAGAGATGTAATAAACTATCATTTGTTGAGATAGCAACATTGAGAGTTAATTATGTGGTATACATAAAGGGGTTGGTGCTCTCTTGTGGGTTGATGCTCATGAATAGTTGCTGGGTTGGTGCTCATTAAAGGGGTTGGTGCTCTTGTGGGTTAGTGCTCATGAATTTTTGCTAGGTTGGTGCTCGGTAAAGGGGGTGCTACTCCTGTGGGTTGGTGCTCATGAATTATTGCTAGTTTGGTGCTTGGCAAAGGGGTTGGTGCTCCTGTGAGTTGGTGCTCATGAATTTTTGCTAGGTTGGTGCTCTTATGGGTTAGTGATCATGAATAGTTGCTAGGTTGGTGCTCTTGCAAGCTGGTGCTCATTCATATACTTGAGATTGTTCTCTATGGTTTTTCCCACATTAGGTTTCCACATTATATCTAGTGTCTCTCTCTTGTATGGTGTTTATTATTTTAGTTTTATTACATATCTTGAATGTTTGATTAAGTGTAATTTGATTAAGGAAAAGATTTATAAGATATATGATATAGTGATTCACGCCCCTCTCAGTATATCTCATGCTTAAAAATTGGTATCAGAGTAGGTTCCTTTTTGAAAAGTTTTATAGCTTGAAGGTAGATTAGGAAAGCATGATGGCTGGGTCATAAGAAGGATTTTCTACAAATAAGGCACCTTTGTTTGATGGGATGAATTATGCTTTTTGGAGCATGAGAATGAAGATTTATTTGATGGCCCTTGGATTCAACATATGGAAAGTAGTGGTGGAGGAATATGAAGATCCACAGACATCTGTAATTACTCCAACAGAAAAGAAGGCAAGTGAATGTAATGCTAAAGCTTTAAATGATATTTTATGTGGTTTATGTGAATCTAAATTTGTTAAAGTTATGTAATGTAAATTTGGTCATGAAACTTGGGTAAAACTTGAGGATATTTACGAAGGTGATGGTAAGGTTCAACAAGCTAAGCTTCAGACTTTTAGAAGACATTTTAAAAGTTTGAAGATGGAAGAAGAAGAAGATATAAAAAGTTATCTTTTGCGAGTTGATCAAATCGTAAATCAAATTCAAGGTCTTGGAGAAACATTGGAAGATTCAACAGTGGTACAAAAGGTTTTGGTATCTCTACTAATGAGATATGTTGCAAAGGTTTTGGCAATCAAGGAGATGAAGAGTTTAGCCAAGCTAAAGATGGATGAGCTTCATGATATACTCACGGCATATGAGATGTGGATAGAATAAGATAAAACCTCAAAGAGAGAAGTGGCTTTCAAGACATCAAAGAAAGAGAAAGCTAAGATTCAAGAATAAAGTGATAGTTCCAGTGATGATGAAGATGACAGTGGAGCACTTTTCATTTGCAAGCTAAAAAGAGAAATAGGTAAATATCAAGGAAAATTACCTTTTAAACTTTTTAATTATGGAAATATTGGACATTTTTCAACTAGATTCCCAAATAAGGGTAATGATGATGAAGAATAAAAGCCTGTATACAAGAAGAATTTCAAAGCCAAATCCAAGAAGGGATTTGAGAAGAAGAGCCTGTATTCTAAGGATCCTAGCTTAGTCAAAGATAGTGGAGTTAGCGATTCAGAAGAAGAAGAGATTTTATTCATGGTCATACATGAAGATGATCAAGAAGAAGAAGAGGAGGAAGCTGAAGTGAATATGGAAGGAGAACTCATTTGTGCCCTAGAAGAGTTAAAAGTTGTTGAGAAGAAGAATCAAAGATTAAAGTGCCAGATCGAGAAAAATGAATAAGAGTCAAAGTAAATGATTGAAGATCTACAAGCACACTTTGAAGAAGCCAAAAATAATGAATAAGATCTCACAACATAGTTGGAAATAGCAAGAAAAGAATGTGAAAGGTATGTTATTGAAATTTCCTCTTTAAAAGAAGTTATTAAGAAAGCAGTCAATGATAAAGTAGTTAGTGATTCAAAATTTGAGGATAACACTAACATGCTGAATAAGATATTGGAAAGTCAAAAAGAAAATTCAGATAAGACAAGGATCAAATTTGAAAAGAAAAAGAGCTATGCTGAAGCTCTTACAAAAGAGGAAACAAAAAGGGGAGAAATGAAGAATACAGAGGACATTTCAAATAGAGAAGGCTGGAAGGAACAAAGCTACAAAATATAATTAGGTTAGAGATATACATACATGTCTTATTTTTAGGGCTATTATTTTATTTGTAATGGATATAGTCACAAGAAATTATAATTTAGAAAAAGAGCTAACAATTTCATAAATAAGGAGAAGGAAAGTCAAGTAGAGTCAAGCATAAGCCACAACTCTTTTGCTCCTCTATCAAGCTTTGATGAAGAGACCATAATATGCTACAAGTGTAATAACTTCAGACACATATCTTAGTATTGTATAAGTGTGTTCGAGTCAGTCAAGAAAGATCAGAGTTTCAAAGCTCCATTCATTGAGAAGAAGGTTTAGACATGTTCATGGCAGAAGAAACAACCTGAAGATTCTATGTTGGTGCAAATAGCTTTGCATGTAATAAATAAAGATCAGCCATGGCTCATTGATAGAGGATTTTTGAGGCATATGATATGAGATAAAATTAAGTTCATAACTTTAAAGAAGATCAATGGTGGCACAATGAGATTTAGAGATAAAACCACTACTAAGATAGCTGAAAAAGGTACTTTGAGTTTGGATTATGGTAGAACTACGACTAAAAATGTTTTATATGTAAAAGGTCTTAAGCATAATCTATTGAGTGTTAGCCAAATATGTGATCAAGGATACACATTAAATTTTCATAAATAAGGTTGTGAGATTAGAAGAAAAGATTCAAATGAGTTGATTTTAGATGCTCAAAGGACAGGGAACAATGTGTATGTATTATCAGATATCTTCTCAAAGGTAGGATCAAAGGATACATTCAAAGATCTACAAAAGGAGTTGGAAGTAATTTCTATTACTTCCTACCATTGATGTTTAGCATCAATTAAGGGGGAGCTAAGTGTTAGCTCTAGGTAGGCCCTTTTCCATTGATGTCAAAGAGGGATAATAACAGGTATAGGTACAAGTGTAGAAATAGGTACATGGAACAACTATAGGTTGCTACAGTAAGGGGGAGTTACTGTATGTTTTTAGATGATAGTATGTGTAGGTGACAAGATGTGGTAGTTTTAGGATTGAGGTTGCCATCAATGACAAAGGGGAAGATTGTTGGAAATATTGTCATTGATGTCAAAGGTCTAGCATTATAGGTGATAAAGGCCCCATTGCATTTAATGTTGTTTTTAATAGATATATCTTGGCTAATGTGAGTTAATATTTATTTAATATTAATGAATATATTTTTGGTTGCATATGAGACAAAATAAGGGGCCATGGAGAAGTCATAGAGCCATGAGGTAAAGACAAAATAAGGATGGGATGCATTTTCCCATGAAGATTCATCTTGGAGAATTCCAAGAGCCACCAAGTGAAGACAAAAGAAAAAGGGCACAATTTATCATGAAGGGACACTTTGAGGAACACAAAAAGTCAGCAAAGTAAAAAAAAAAAGAGGGAAAGCCATTTTTGCTCATGAAGGGTCACCACATGACTTTTCAAAGGCAAGGATATGAAGGGTCACACAAGTTTTGTGTTATTTTCCATTAGGATTGAAGGGTCACAAAGGGAGAAGGCCAAAGGTCATTTGGAAAGCTATAAATAAAAGATTAAGAAGCCATTTGTAATATGTGAGAGAGAGGTTGATTTGATATTGTAATATCTAGCTTAGAAGAGCAATTGTGAGAGATGAATATGATTTGTATTTATTATATCTAGCTTAGAAGAGCAAAGTTGAGAGAGAGGAAAGAGATGTTGTAATGAACTATCATTTGTTGAGATAACAACATTGAGAGATAGTTGTGTGGTATACACAAAGGGGTTGGTGCTCCTATGGGTTGATGCTCACAAATAGTTTCTAGGTTGGTGCTTAGCAAAGGGGTTGGTGCTCTTGTGGGTTGGTGCTCACGAATTGTTGCTGGGTTGGTGCTCGGCAAAGGGGTTGGTGCTCATGAATTATTGTTGGTTTCGTGCTCAGCAAAGGGGTTGGTGCTCATGAATTGTTGTTGGGTTAGTGCTCAGAAAAGGGGTTGGTGCTCCTATGGGTTGGTGCTCATGAATAGTTTCTAGGTTGTTGCTCCTATGGGTTGGTGCTCATTAATAGTTTCTAGGTTGGTGCTCAACAAAGGGGTTGGTGCTCGTGAATAGTTTCTAGGTTGGTGCTCATCTGGGTTGGTGCTCCTGCAAGTTGGTGCTTGTGAATATTGTTTAGGTTGGTGCTCATTCATATACTTGAGATTGTTCTCTGTGGTTTTTATTCACATTGGGTTTCCACATTATATCTGGTGTCTCTCTCTTGTGTGGTGTTTATTATTTTAGTTTTATTGCATATCTTGAATGTTTGATTAAGTGGAATTTGATTAAGGGAAAGTTTTATAAGATATATGATATACTGATTCACCCCCCCTCTCAGTATATCCCATGCTTAACATGGGTAATTGAAGTTAATCCTACCAAAATCAAAGAAATCCTTGACATGCCACCTCCTAACCACCTCAATAAAATTTGGTTTTATCTCTCAACTCTCAGATCAATACCAACCTTTCCACTACCTTCTGAAGAAGGGTGTATCTTTTAAATGGAATAATGACTATTAGAAGGCCTTTGATTCACTTAAAGAGTACCTTCTATCTCCACCCATCCTACTTCCTCCCAAGTAAGATCAACCTTTTTACCTTTATATCTCTAAAACTAACCACTCCTTAGGGCTAATGTTGGCTCATCAAGATGAGAAATATAAAGATCAATTTTCTTACTACATTATCCATATACTTGTAGATTATGAGACTTGGTAAACCCATACTGAGAAACTTTTCCTAGCCTTGGTCTTTGTGGCCACCAAAATTCACCACTACTTTGTCAACCACAAGACCTATGTCATTACCAATACCAACCCACTCAAGTATATCCACTCCAAGCCAGACCAAAACCAATGTATGGTCAAGTAGCTCATGATTTTAGCTAAGTTTGACCTTGAGTTCCTTTAGAAGAAGTTAATTAAAGGACAAGTCATTTAAACCAATTGGAAAAATCATTGCTAGTAGACAACCAACCTCTTCCTCTTGAGTTTCTAGATGAGTCCATCGCAACCCTCTCTTAGGTAGACTTAACCTATCAAGTGATCATGTTATTTAATGGATCAAAGTGTTAACATGGTGTGGGATCTGACATCATCCTTATCCTCTTTCATGATGGACCTCTTCCTTTATCCTTCAATCTAGATTTTGGATGTACCAACAATATGGATAAGTATGAAGCCTTAGTGATAGGTCTCCAAATTGCATTAGCCTTGGCAGTAAAAATGATTAACTTTTTTGGCGACTCTTAACTCATGGTTAATAAAATCATTGATTCTCATCAATGCAAGAATGATGTTTTGCAATAGTATAAATAATTAGTTGACATACTCTTATCATCATTTGAACACTCATGTATCTAAGCCATTATATGATATATGAACAAGTTGTTTGATATGATAGCTTCTCTCACTTCCCATATCCCATCTACACCTTCTAATTATAATCTATCTATCATTATCCATTTTCTTACTCAACCCTCTTATGTCAAATCAAACTTTCCTACCATATTTAATATGGAAAAAACCAACCTGACCTTTGGTACCAACAAAACTTTGAGTACCTCAACCTTTCCATCATCCCTTCTAACCTTTCTAAGAATTCTAAAAGAGTGTTTATACAGGGTACCTCATATTATATTGTACTAGGGGGAATTATTTATAATCATAGCTTTGATGTCCTCTTCTTCTATTGCCTACTTAGTCATGAATCCTCTCATGCTATCAAGAAAAATCATGATGGGATGTATGGGGGACACTTTAGTGGCCTCACCATTTATAAATGTATCCATTACCTTGGATATTATTTTCCCACTCTTAGCCAATATTGTTGTGATTATGTGAAAAAATGCATCAAATGTTAACAACATGTTAATTTGCATCACACACCTAGCCATAGTCTTCAAGTATCCAAGCATCTTTGACCCTTTTCACAATGGGGTGTGGATCTCATTGGAGAAATCAACCCCCATTCTTCACAATGACTTCACTCTATCATCATTGTAATGGAATATTTCACCAAATGGGTCGAGGCTATTCCTATCATCTCAACCAAAGCCAAAAAGATTATCGACTTCATGAACCATCACATCATCTATTATTTTGGTGTCCCTCATAAAATTATCATCAATAATGTAAAATATTTAAAAAACAAATGAGTCAAGGTCTTTATGACACATTCATTATTAGTTTAAGTTTCTCATCGCCCTATCATCCACAAGACAATGGATAGGAAGAAGCCTCTAAAAAAACTCTCAACAACATGATAACTAAAATGGTTAATGCATCTAGTTAGGATTAGCATTTTCACATCCCCTTACCCTTATGGTCATATTTTACTATCATTTGTACCCCTACAGGTGCTACCCTTTTCTCTCTTATGTTTGGATCTAAGGCTATCTTACTTCTCAAAGTCCAAATTCCCTCTCTTCATATATCCCTAAAAAATATCATTTTTGAAAATGATTATCATCAAGAACATTTAACCAAACTTGAGATACATTATGAATGTCATTTATCCATGCTCATTCATCTTCATGTCTATCAAGAATGAGTTAAATTTGCTTATTAAAAACACCTTAGAGTATGAGAATTCAACATCAAAGATCTTGTCTTGAAGGAAAATCAACATGTCACCAATATGGATAAAAGCAAGTAGGGAAAGTTTTCTTTCAATTATCTTGGACCTTATATGATGATGCACAAGTATGGATTAGGATCTTACTAGTTATCTTCTCTTAAAGGGAGCCTAGAACCTGAGACCCTTAATGCTTCACATTTGTATGCTTTATTTTGTTAAAATTGATCAAACTCACTTTTTGTGTAACTTAAGATCATCCCTTATTTTCATACCACATTAATCTCCTTATTTTAGGGAAAATTGATTAAAAATGAATCATGTGACTTTCCATCACAATTATAGCCTAATCTTGAATAATGGGTACCACGAATCTACCTATGACATGATTTTAATGGTGATTTGTACTCCTTTTATAAAGATATTACCATGGTAATTATTACTTAAAACTCTTTTACACCTAATCGCCATTATTTTCCTTTAGTTTATCCTCCATAAAAGGTGAACATTTAAGCCTATATAAGAAATTACATGACATCAAAAGTAAAATCAAAATCAAAATTAGAATAAATCATATGGGTCACTCTCTAGCATTCGTAGGCTACTGCCTTGAAGGACAACTACCAAAAACCTATCAAAATTTCTCAATATAAGGTAGAGTGATATATTGAAGGATAACTATCAAAATCCTTAAACAAAGCTCCCAAACTTAGACCACTCCCTTAAAGGATGGATGAGTAAAGCATTTTTCAAAGTTTAGAAATTTCTTGGAAGCTTCGTACATCGATCATATTTCCCCATCCCTTTAAGAAATAAATAAATAACAAAGATCCATTATCAAATAAAAATAAATAAAAATAATTCTAGATGAGCCATTCACACATATCCACCACATGTCTAATTCTAGATGAGGAAGCATATACTCATTAAATTTCAGCATGAACATAATCATTACTATCATCATAACATCTAATAATAAAAATCATCATCACATAACCATATCCTAAAAATATTTCATCACATCATAAATAAAAATCATCATGAGCCATGAACAATAAATATATTCATCTTGAAATTATCATATTCACAAAACATCATCATCACATAACCATCTCATAAACATCATCTTGACATCATCATCATCCTACCACCTATCACATCCATAAGAACTATGATCCATTAACCCATTACCATGTCATGAACATAAAGTACATCATCATCATTCATAATAATAAAAAGAAATCACAAACATCATAGTCATGTCTAACTTAGAATAAACATTATCGTATCATACACAACATCAAATTATCATCACATAATGATATCAAGATCATCCACTATGACCATCACCTCAGAATCACATAAATAACATCAACCAATATTAACATCATCATGAACATAAATTAAATAGTCATCTCATCACATGACTAGTTAGGTGAGTCCACATAAACCATCATGAACATAATAATATCACCATCATATGAAATCATAAAGTAGTAACATAAACATCATAACCATGAATAATAAACTATAAACAAGGATCATATCTATAAATCCTAAGGTCATAATCAACATAATAATCATATATACAAATATGTACATATGTCTCAAAAGATGTATACATCTCATTACATCAACTCGCAAGCTAGTATCAAAATCATATGCTACATCAAAAATATATTGTCTCATAACCACCTAGGACCCTAGAGTATCATTACCTCCTATGCCCACCCTTCTACAAATACCTCTCCACCTATAGAGGTGGCCCATTGACCTAGTATTATAGTTTTAGCACCTCCAGTGATCCCAGCTCTATAGTCTCCCCAATGGGGTTTATATGTTAGTCACCTAAAAACCAAGGCCTCATAGTATTAGAGATCCTCCATTGATGTTATGTATCTCACCATAGAGATAGTCCTTAGTGGTCCTATAGCTTCTAGTACTCCTCTTGCTACCTACTAGAGAGAATATCTCTCCTACATAACCATGGCTAGCTGAGCTCTAGCCTAATCTCTCTCTCCTATAAGAGTGACCACTTAATCCTATAATTCTACCAAATATGTTTGTGATGATACAAATAATGCTTATGATATGATGAGATCCACTCATTCCTAGTCCCTTTTAATGATCATTACCTATATATTTGGATTACTAACTACCACTTGTTGACCACCCTCATCTAGGTCAACATCTATGTCTTGATGACCACCATCATCACCTCCAAAATTAGCTGTAACATAGTGTACCTAGTATAATGTAGGATATTCATCCATAACACCTACATCATCCACATCAATCCTCACTATTAAAAACTCTTGATCAATAAACTCATGAAATAGCTATGGAGCAAGTAGTGGGAACTCTACATCCTTCCTCTTATACCTCAAAAATATCGTAGGTATATCCTACATGAGACCAAAATATCTACATAACCTATTAAATGGAATGAGATCTATCTCATGATCTCAACTATCATAGATGTATCTATAGATTTGAAGTGATAGAGTATGTCTCACATAATGTGCCCATCTTTAAAACTTGACATATGGTCTCCAAATAACATCTCTGACAATCAGGGCATCTAGTTGATCTCTATACTAGTCTATGTCATATTCCCATCCTCTTACTCCTATGAGGGAATAATCACCTCTCCACTACATATATATAACCCTAAAATCCATTTGAGCAAACCCATGACATGGTAGTCCCATAGGTCACAACACTTAGATGTGCTCCTCAGCTTAATAGTGTAGAATGAAGTGAACATTGATCTCATATCTCCTATGAGCTCAAAATCCCCATATCTCCCAATAAATATAGATTAATAGTAAAATTACCCATGCAAACATTATACAACTAAAAACATCTCAATAATCACCACCAACAATAAGTATGGGAATATCTTGCTACTCAAATCTAGTAACGCATAACAAATAACTATCATCATCATAGTGAGTAGCTACCTCACATCCCCATCCCTATGATATAACATTACATAGTGTAAGCCTCCTAATTACCACCTCACAAACATGAATTCCTCTCTATACAAGATATCCATTTGCTTATCTCAATCATCACTATCAATGTGGTAGAATATTGTCTCACCTTATATGTTTAGCCACATGATCCTATGGATGTCCTTAGGAAAAATGGTCATCTTGACTATTGGTACCAAGAATGTGTTAGTGTTAGGGTACCATCTCTCAATTAATTCCTCTCACATCACTTAATCCCAAGGTACATGCTGATAGTACCTTATGCTACCTAATCCCACCTCAGTCATGTGGTCTTACTCTACATCTATCACTTGTTTCTTGTCCAATATCTAGGGCACCAAGTCTCTCATCTGTATCCTCTCCCATGCCTACAAAGTTTGATAGAAATACCTTAGTTCACCTAATATAACCAGATTTCCCTCTCCATGTTATGTATTTATCCTACTCACCACACTAACCCATTTATTTATTTGACTACCTTCCTCTTTCACCTACTCATCTCAATAATGACAACTACACCCAATCCATCCCATAACCAAGACTTACCTTTGAATTCACCTATTCTACCTTGTCACATCTAATAAATCATTACCATTTACCTAAAACCTTCAACATTTCCTAATTCACCTTTAAACCACTACCATATACCTATTTTCCTAATCTACATAATCACACCTATCAAGCAAATCATTTCTTTACCCTATCCTATCCTATTATCCTATACCTACCTTTACCCACTACATTTTTTTCTCAATCTTTAACCCTTACCCTTGCATACTAACATAAAACCTTACCTACACAAATACTTTCATTACACCTTTTACCCCATACATTTACCCTTAATTTCAACATTCCCAATCACCAATGATCATAGGTTAACTAGTGACTATTCCTTTTTTAAACATCACCAATCACCCATTAACCATTGATGATTAAATGAATGACCATTGATGGTCAACACAATGACCATTGGGTGGTTACTTATCAACCATTACCAGTCTATAGTGACCATTGATGATCAATATGTAGTGATTATTGGTGATCACCAAGCCATAAAACTTAGCTAAACCCTCTCCCCATATTAAAAAATACTACCAGAACCTACACATACCAATCTTAACATCAAGTACCTACTCTCTTATCCCATTTCATACCTAATTCTCACCCAACAACCAAAAAAAAACCCTAAATGTAGCCCTAGGTTAACCACACCTATAATCAAATAAAAAATAACAAAAATAAACAAATTCAAGTCTCAATCTACCTAATCAATGAAAAACCTTACCTCATTTCCCAATTGTCACCATGGAGGTACCCTAGGAGCCACTACCTAACCTTGTGCTCTCCCCTTTAACCTCTCCATCCTTAATCACTTAGTCAACTCAATAAATATGTCACTCACTCTCTCAACCAGGACTACCAAACCACCACCAAATTTTCTTGCTAAAGTCTTATAGTAATCATCGAGGGTCTCAATTGTAAATGACTAAATAAACCCTTGATGGCACATTTTCCTTCACCCTTTTAGGGCTGATGTATAACTATCGATGGTCAAGGTGACTATTAATGGTTGACCTTGACCATTAATGGTTGACATTTTTAGGATTTCCCCTACCACCCATAATTTTCCAAACACACTTTCATCATAAAATAAATCCACTACTAAACCACTGGAGATAAACTTCTTTGATAACTACAACCAATGATATTAACCTCATCATGGGTCAGTTTAGCCTAACTTCTACATGTTTTTCAATGACCTTGCTTCGGTCTTTTTTGATTGCATCGACTAAATTACCATCTTGAAAAAATTTGACTTTGCATTACCTTTTACGCACAACTAACCAATTGTGCCTTCCTAAGATCACCTTCTACCTTGGATACCTATGAAAACACTATCCTTTCATAGGAATCTTATGTTTACAATTATAACCCAATCATCATGCCTAAATGTGGTTACATGGTCCACTTTACACTTATCCTAATGTTGACCTTAGTTTTACTAACTATGATAACCTAGCTAGTGTATGATATTAGCTATCACACTTAGTCTCACTTTGTGTGTATTTTTTTTATTCAGTACCCACCATATCACTAACTTATACACTCATCAAACTTTCACCTAATTATATTTCACCTCATCAAATCTTGGTTTGAGGGAGAACACCTCCTCTCATATTCAGGGTAGCTAAACCTTTAACCAACCTTATATTTTTACTTTGTAGCTTGATGATATAAATTACATAATAAAAAGGGGTAAAATGTAGACACTAAAAAAATACACATGATGGTTATAGATGTCAAACTAACCCTTATACCACCTTGAGACCCCTTATGGACCACTTGATAAAACTTTTGATTATAAACATAAAATAGGCTAATTAACTTTGACCAACTTAAACTTTGACCTATTGACCACCAAAGGTCACCCTAACTATTGATAGTTAGGATTGATCATCGATGATCAGTTTTTAACCTCATAAATAGTTAAACTCTAGTACTAAATGTAACTTACTTTTTTATATTTAGCTTATCTTATCTATGTGCAAAATCAATTCATGCTAGAACTAAATTTAGACATGTTATTAAACCTCATGTTGAACCTATTATTTCACCTCTCCTTTCCTTCTATAAGAAGAGAGGAGGAGAATGTGAAATGGATCCAAAATCAAGAGCAATCAAACACCAATGTGAGATCAAGCATAATATATAATCGATAATTATAAGAGCTTCTTATATTAGAACTTTTTTTTAAGTATTCTTCTAGTGAACTAGTGACTAGGTTAGAGACCCGAAGTGCTATAATTCATCAATCACATCCAAGACACAAAAACTCTATTGAAATTGCTTCAAGATCCACAACAAGTTTTTAGGTACTCACCTCAACATTTTCCATGCAACAAGAAATAAAAGTATCTATTTTCAATAATTATTCACTTTGCTTCTATCTCACAATTAGCCTTCATTATAAAAGTACATTCCAAAATCCATTATGCAACCTCATAAACCAAACCTACCTTTACCTAGACCAAATTACATAGTAACTTACGATGGTCACTCTGACCACCGATGGTCTACCTATAGCTACTGATTATTACCCAACCATCAATGATTCACCTAACTGCTAATGGTTCACCTAATCATTGATGGTCACTATGTGACATTTTCAATAGAAATCTATTTACACCTATCAAACCCTAACTAAATCCCAATTTTTGACTTTTTTCTTGAGCATAAAATGTCACTCTATTTTTTTAACCATGCCTAATTCATTTAAGATTAACATTTAATCATGTATTGCTGTAATTATTTAAATTTATCTCTTTTAAGCACTTCTTGTATTTGATTTTAGTACCTCCTATTATTTATGCAAGTAATTTATCTTTCATTTTTATAACTTGATTGTTTAAAAGTGTGGATTGATAGCCTCCAAGGAAGCTTGTGCTTCTTGGATCTATCTTGCTAAGTAGTCTACCCTACTATCTAATTAATCAACCATTTCTTTAGTTATTTCTTATCTACAAGTCATTCTTCCCAATCTAAAGAGGAGTATCTATAACCATCTAGATTAAGAAGTGCAAACCAAATCTAGGTTCTAGTAACCTCACCCTTCTTTTAAACTTTACAACTTTCTTCTTAAAGAAATAAAGAAAAATTTATGTGAAACACAACCCTAGTGTTATATATCATCATTTTTAAAGTATGAAAAGGGAACCCAATTAACTAATTAGGTATTTTAATGAAATATTGTGAAAGATGTATATCCATGTGTATGTTGTATATAAACCTACTACTACATTAGCCCTTGATATGTAAAAAAATGGCTTAGATTTTATGATTATAGTACTCTTATGTAGAGCTCAAAATGTCAATAAATTTCTATATGTCTATGTTGAGTCCATAAATATTTATAAAAAATTGAATCCTTAATTACAATCTTTGACCATACCTAACATCAATTCAAATTTATTTTGGGAAGATGTCTGGTTAAAGGATCATCCCTTGATTGGAGATTTTCATGACAAGGATTTAGTTGACCGATGCAAGTAGAGATATGGCATATTAGTTAGTCATTATTGGCAGAATGATTCCTGGGTGAATTTAACTAATGTTGATCAAGGCTTAAGTAACATCCAATTATCTCTCAATGATGTCTCTCTTTATCCTTATCTTGAGGATGAGATTATTTGGCATGCTGACCCTAGTGGCCAATTTAAAGTCTCTACTATCTTTGCTTCAAAGGAAAAGGGTAATCAACCTTTTTGGTCTCATGCCTGGATTAAGGGGCTCACCCCCAAAATTAATATCTTCTTTTGGACTCTACTTCAAAATAAAATTCTGGCCCTTGACAATTTTTAAAAAAGAGGTATAAATGTGGTTAATAGGTGTACTTTATGTAAAAATGGACTTGAAGATAGAGACCATATGTTTTTGAATTGCTCTTACACCCAACAAGTTTTGACTAAGATTCTTAATTTTGGGGGTATAACATGGGTCCATCAAAACAATGTGGAAATCTCTTTTAAAAGCTGGTGCTGCCCCTCTAATGATCCTATTGTTCATTTTCTTTGGAAACTAACTCTCCCTCATCTCTGGTGGGGTATCTGGAAAGAAAGAAACAATAGAATATTCAGGAGTAAAGAACTTCCAGGATGGGTGCTTGGTCAAAATATCATTAGAGCCATCAAGGAGAAATTTAAATCCCAGAGGGATTCTGATACAACCTTCCAATTTGATAACCCTTTACGATCTGAAGGGTCTAATTTAAAAACTGATAATCCAAGATCGATCATAAAATGGTATGTTCCTCTTAATGGATGGATCAAATGGAACTTTGATGGAGTAGCTACGGGAAATTTGAGAAGAGAGAGATGTGGAGGGGTCTTAAGAGATCATGTGGCAAATGTAACTGATGCTATTGCTATCCCAATTGGTAATTCAAATAGCCATATTGCTGAAGCTACTGTAGCCCTCTACACTATTAAATTAGCTATTGATTTGGGGTATTCCAAATTATGGTTGGAAGGTGATTATTTGAATATTATTAACACCCTAAATAATAAAAATTCAATCTCATGGTCTATTGAGGCTACGGTTATGGAAATCAAATCCTTAATTCAAAAATTTGAAAAAGTGGCCATATACCATACATATCGAGAGGCCAATGGGGTTGTTGACTGGATAGCCAATCATCCTGTTCAAATGGGGCATAAGGTTAGGTGGCTTGATGAATTAAATAAGCACATTGATCTAAAAGTGATTATTAATTATGATGCCATTCATTCCAAAGTGGGAAAGTTTTGCTTGGATTAACAATTTAATGATTTGGTGGAGTGGCCTTATGGCTGTCAGATTACCTTCCCTGAGGAGGTACATTCATGAGAATGTAATGTGGTCACTACATGTATCATAAAAAAGGCAAACTCCATTTCAAGTAACAAATAACTGGTTCCATTTCATCCTTTTTGCCTTCTGTGTTTGGGTGCTTCTGGTTTTTCGTTTGCTCTGCAATATGGGGGGTGAACCGAGGAAGCAAGAGCCCAAAAAATGTGATGACTAGAAGGCTAGATAGGATGTATGGAAGATTCTATAGAAAGGTAAGGTGGTCAGTTATTTGGAGTGTTTACATGGCTTTCAACCCCATGTCACTACCACCATCTTTAAAAATTGGGCTGATGACAGAGTTACTCTCCACGGAGTCACTATGAAGCTTACTAAGGACTTCATTGCCAAGGTCACGGGGCTTCCCATGGGTGGCATTAAGTTCTCAAAATAGACCAGTATCTCCAATGCAGCCTAAAAATTTTTTTTGAAGATGATGCAGAGGAGAAGAAACTGGAAAAGAATGGAGACTTCTTTGACGTGGAATAGATAAAAGGAATTTGGTGAGATGTGTTATGCTGTATCTATGAGTACTTTATCCTTGATGGTAGGAATAAAAGAGTTCACAAATTTCATTTTGTTTTTCTCAACCACTTCAGGCACAAGGATATAATTTCTTTCCCTTTCTATTTGCATTTTTCATTGCTTCAAAGCTTGTATGCCCATAGGAAGAAGGAGTCTCGCCCCATTTTACATGAAGGTCTGATACTTCTCATAGAGGGTTTTTGTAAAAATAAATCCATAGTTTTGAATCCTTTTTCTGAAAAACATAAGGGTTCTCAGTCTAAAAAGTGTAAGAAGGATGAGAATGTTAAAGCGATAGAAAAGGCAAAACCAAAACCCTCTAGTTCTCAAAAATAAATTGTAGAAGAGGATTTTGAGTCAGAGAGTACTGAAAGTTCTAAGAAGGATGTCCTAGAGGAAGAGGAAGGAATGGATGTTGGGGATTTCAACTCCAATTTGGACAGATATCTGGAAACTAAAGGAAAAATTGAGAAAGGGAATGAAGAGGATACAACTGAGGGAAACTTAGAACAGAGCAATTCTGACAATGAGGGTAATCAAACTATGTCTGGGGGAGGTGTTAAAGACAAAGATAACTTAATTGATGATCCAGTTTTTATGAGAGAGGAGGATCACATGGTTTTGGCTTCTACTCCTGCTATGGAGACTGGGGGATAAGAAAAGGAGGACCCTATTTATCATGAAGACCCTGTTGAGACTAGAGAGGAGGAAATGATGGATAGGGAAGAACAAATTGAAAAGGTTGATTCCCATCCACATGAGATTGTAGAAGACATTTGTGACTCCTCACAGAGGGAAACCAAGATTTCCTTCTTACATTCTACCAAGTTTAATGTTGGCTCTATTTTCCAAGTTGATTCTTGGATTTATAATGAAATAATGGGGCTAAAGAAGAAAGTGGAAATAATGCAACACAATCAGGATGTTGATCAGGCCATAATCAACCACTTGGAGATGCAAATGGGAGATATCCAAAAAAAACTTAAAGATTATGAGCATAATCTTAGAATGCTCATTAAGGAAAGTGGAACAAAGATGGAGCAGGTAACATCAAGCATTTGTGATGCTACAGCTAGCCTTGGTAAAAGAGCAAATGAAGAAATAATATCCTTGGAGGGTTCATGTAAGAGGACAAGGTAGAGTTTGAGGAAGAAAGCCTTGCAAGCTGTTGCTACTTTAGCTGATAAATCCATCCAAGATACTACTACGATTGGGAAGGAGGTTGTCAAGATGATCATGAAACTGCAATAGAAGCTTAGGGTCTTCTTTGTTGGTTTTGTTCCTGTTCAGGTCCTCATTATTGGTTGTTGTAATTGGTTCTTATTTTTTATCCTATTTCTTATTTCTTGGTCTTAAACTTTATTTGAGGTTTTAGGTCCTTGTAAAACATGGATACTTTTATTGGACTATGTTTGTGGTTTCAGGTCCCTATAAAACCTGAATTTGATGATGCTCTTTAGTAGGTTTTAGGACTACTATTCCTAGTGGTTGTTAATGCTTTATCTTTTTTGATTCTATTAAAAGGTTTTGGGGTCCCTTCAAAAGCTGCTTTTACCGTAATCTAAAACATCAATTCAAATTTCTCAACCTTGAATCCCATTCCAAATGCCAATTAGAATGTCATGGACAATAATCAAAACTAGGTCTTCACTTAGTTACCTCTATCTCAAGATATGCCAAAATAGAATCCGATCTTTCTTAATGATCTTACACTTTATCCTAATAAATATAATCAAAACCAAACATTAGGTCTAGTTAACACTTCTACCACATAGGGTACACATTTTAATTTCACCAAAGAAAAATTAGATGTCATTCACCGTATGGTATAGAAAATACTTAGAGAAAATTATAAGGGAAATAATTAATATTAATTTCACATTTTAAATATAAAATAGACCATTTAATAAGTCAATAAACTAGTTAGGGCCATATCATAACAAACTTCCTGAGATAAACCTTTGTGAGGCAACCTTACCCAACTAGCATAAAGTTCACAATAACACACAACATGGTGATTTAGACTACATAGAGTTTTGTACTACCTTTGAAGTATTTCAAAAAGAGATGGAAAGATATGCAAATATACCAAAATTGGATTGATTCATCCACATCTAGTGCCTCTAATATGTTCAACACTACAATGGTGTTTGAAAAATATGACTTATGATTCCCTATTGAGGATGAGAATGAGCTAGAAGATAACATAGATAAGAGTCATGATTTTCAAAAATTTCAAATAAATAAATAAATACAGTCTAATAAATAAGAATAAACAACTTGTCATGACTTACACACCTCCAAAAAACAACATAGTCACTTTTGATCTAAACACCAATAATAACCACCACTTCCTAAAGTTAATGATCAACAAAAATAGATTGAACCACATAACAAGAGTGAATATAACATATTTGAAGACATGAAGAAAAGAAAGATAAACATTATTTCTCATGAATTAGCTTAGATTAGAGAAAAAACATATTTTTTTATTGGATTTGACTAGAAATCCATCTATTAACAAATCCATGGCTGCACATGCCAATATGGTCATCTATAAATATAAACATGAGGTATCACCTTTGTTATTGATGTTTAGAATTTTTGAGAGAAATGTGTATAATTATTTAGTTGATTCAACTAATTTGACCAATGTGATGCACAATGTAATATGTAAGAAGCTAGGTTTTAATCTGATACGTAAAAAAGTGTGGTCTTAAAACTAGATAAGTCTTCAATCCCAGTTGTTTGGGAATTATTAAACATCCATATGGAGCTTGATTCTGAATCATGTATTCATTAATACATCAAAATATTTTTAATTTAAATTCCTAAGGGTTATAGTCTACTCTTGAGCCATAATTGGTCAAAAAATGAATGAATATAAAGAAATATAATTTTTACACATGTGGCTTCCTTGGAATGGATTAGCCAATCATAATAGAGTTGATAGAGAACTAAAGATGAAATACCCAATCATAGAATACAATGTCAAAAATTAAATAATTAATTTTGATTCATCACACGTAGGGTTTTATAGTTTCAAAATGAAACATGAGAGTAATGAACAAGAATTTTAAGGTCATTCAAAATTTTGGGTCTTATATTTTGATGGTGCTCGATCCAAATAGGGCTTATGTGTAGGTTTAAATTTGATTAATCCTAATGGGAATCAATAACTTATTTACTTTAGGTTATAGTTTCTATGCACTAAAAATCAAGAAAAATATGAAACCTTGATATTAGGGCTCCAATTCATGCTATTGCATAATGTCAAACAACTATTAATTTTTAAGGATTCAGATCTAGTTATTAACCAAATTAAAGTCAGTATTAATGTAAGCTATCATATGTAACAATATAAGTATAGAGCTTGGGACCTAATTAAATAATTTGAACATTTAAATATACAATCAATCCCAAGATAATAAAACCATAAGATATATTCCATGTCTACCTCTACAACTAATTTTACCCCACTTTATGTGTCCAAAAATTAAAAAAAAAATTAGCAGAGTTAGTATTATGCCCTTCAGTACTTGATAATGTTGATAATTTTAGGTATCTGATTATGATCAATAGATCCTACAATTCATGGGTAGTTTTGGTTATTTCAAATCACATATTATTGATGAAATATATTTTAACCTAATGAAAAAAGAGGAAAATTAAGATGATGGTATCATTAAATTAAAAATAATAGGATACCTAAAGGAATGTTTCCCATGGAATGAGTCTTTGATATAGACTACCATGTCAAAAAATAAAAGCAATCTAAGACAAATAAATTTAATTTTTCCAAGGTGAATTTAGGAATAGATGAGCCATAACCTATTAATATTGGATTAAGATATATTAAATAATAAAAATAGAGGATAAAATAATTATTTAATGAAAACAAATATGTGATTGCATGGACTTATGAAGACATAAAAGTTTTTTACCCCAAAGTTATCAAACATACCATACCACTTAGAGAACAACACAAACCTTTAGAATAAAGACAAAGATTGGTTAATCCCATTGTGGAAACTCTCATTAAAAACTAAATTCATAAATTTTAATATGCCAAAATTATATTTTGTATCAGACATTCTACGTAGGTGGCCAATCTAGTTTTTGTATGAAAGAATAATGGTGAAATTAGGTTGTGTGTAGATTTCATGAATCTTAATCAAGCTTCAAGAAAGGATATTATACCTTTCATTCACTAGATGAATTGATCTAGATAGATAATGTGTTAGAAATGATGTCTTTTTTAGATTGATTTTTCTACTAAAATCAATTTTTTGGTAGAGAATGATGATCAAATGAAAACTAATTCTACTACTAAATAGGGAACCTTTGCATAAAAGATAATGCCTTTTGGATTAATCAATGTAGGTGCTACATTTAAACATGCCATGGATTTTTAATTTCAAGGAAACATAATTAAGAGCATCATTATTTACATGGATTATATAACTATATTTTTAAAATATAAGGTAGATCATGTTTCCCACTTGTAAAGAGTGCTTGATAGATGTGGGAGGTATGAAATCTCACTAAACCTGAAAAAATAAATTCAGAGTCATGTAAGGTAAAATATTGGGCCTTATTATCACTAAGGAAGGTATTTATATTTAACCTAAAATATTTTAAATCATTTTGAAAATTCCATATCCTAACAATAACATGGAGCTCAAATAATTTGTTGGCAAGATAAATTTTGTCTAAAAATTCATTTCAGGATTTGCAAAAATTGTGAAACCATTGAATGCAATGTTGAAACAAGATACAAGTTTAAAATGCACATTTTAAGATAATAAGTAATTTTAAAACATAAAATCACCATTTCCCATGCTTTGGTCCTGATCAACCCAAACTTCACAAATAATTTCTTTATCTATTCATTTGCATCAGAACATACTATAATAGTTGTGCTCACATAAAAGGTGTAAGACAAAAAACATCCTATAGCCTTCATGGGAACCAATATTAAATAATAATAATTAAAATACTCAATTATTGACAAGAAAATTTATGCCTTAATAAAATTTATGAATAAATTGAGGCATTATATTCTACATAATAATATATACACCATTATCAGGATCTAGCTGTCAAGCTCACACTTAACAAAATTAGCCGATGAACAAATTACAAGAATTAGACCTAGATATCAGGACTAATAAAATCATATTATGATAATTTATTATTAATTTTATGGCAAATACTAATCCACACATCTCCATTAAGAAGGTTAAATAGTGTTAGATAGATGGTGATGACTGGTATATGCAAATCATTCACTATTTACTCACACACACATATCTTCCTAAACTAAATAAAGATCAAAGGTGAGTACTCAAGCTCAAATAAACACGTTATATGATCAATAAATAGGTTATTTATTGATAAAATATTAAGGTATACATTTGAGATGCATTTCTAGAGAAGAATTTGTAGACATCCTTGATAAATTTTACTAGAAAATAGGAAACAAACACCCTTCAAGGAATACTACAACCCAAAAAAATTTAAAGATGGGGTAATATTGGAATACCATTTATAAGGATGCACATAATTGCATTAGAAATTATCACCAATGTCAAGTGTTTTGGAAGAGAGAAATCCACACTGCGATGAAATTATAGCCTATGGTTGAAGGATGCCCTTTTAAACAATGGAGTATAGATTTTATAAGGATTTTAAACTCAAATTCATCCATTGGACACAATTTTATGCTGATATTGAGATAATAATTCACATTATGGGCTAAGGCTACATTAACACAAAAATTTAGAACATAAGATGTGATAAAATTTCTTGAATAAAATGTTCTAATCGAGTTTATAATGATAGTTTTAATAGTGTACGATAATGGCCATACTTTACAATATATAGAATTCACCAAGTGGGGTTAAAAAAATAATATTAATATTTAGTTATCTTTGAATTATTATTCATAAATGAATGGAGTTGTTGAATCTACCAACAAAAATTTGATTGATGCCATAAAGAAATCAGTAGAAAGCCAACCAATAGAATTACACCTATTGTTGAAATATGCATTATGGGTAGAAAGACCAGATGTAATCAGCCTATACATGCTTCAAATTTCTTTTTAGTGTATGTAAATAAACTTATCTTTTGTATTATTCTCAAGTTGCCAACATATCAATTTATGTAAGTGTATTTTAATAATGATGACAACATTTAGGATATAATGCTAGACATTATTCAAATGGATGATATATGAAGGAAAGACTTATATAACTTAAATAAACATCAAAATAGTATCAATATATGGTTTGAAAATATTTATAGATTATCCCATGAGTTATATTTTCCAATTTTTAAGATAGGTAATTGCATGTCTTTGCTTATCATACATTGCACACTTGTGCACACACAAGCTAACACATAGGGGATAACTACATCATTTTAAGGCCCTTTTTAGAGTAGTGGATATATAGGTAACACCAATTTATATATGTATCTTAGAAATAATTCTCATTTTGAAAGGTTAATTTCACATTTACATGCTTTAAATTTGTTTGAGATATAATAAACATTGATATAGATAAAATGCAACTGAATTATTTGATCAATAATGAATTTTATTCCTATATACCCATCCAATGGTGGTTCTCAACCCTTATTCCATTATTTAAAAATAAATAAATAAAAATTATAGGAAATTTTAGTCAATTAATCCCTATTTAGGATATGGATAACTAGCTAGTAGTAGATCAATGATTAGAGTGGAACCGGAGGTATCTCTACTAAGGAATGGATGCTTGGCTGATAGTAGAGTAATGCATAAGTTTCATAATATTTATAATTTTTTTTTTGAGAAGAAAATATCAATATATTCTTCATTTTTATATAATATTTTTAAAAATATTTCATAACAAGGAGGATTGAACCTTCACGTGATCACATAGTATAAAATGTGAGAAGGGTTAGTATGTTGCATGATTATGTTAAAGTCACTTTTAGTTCACTAATTTATTGGTTAATTAATTTATTATAAGGTTTGAAGGTATAAATTATAGTTAAAGCAATAATTATAGGTTCTCAAACACTTATGAATATTTCCCCATTAATTCTCCATTTATTATAATCAACACACCCCATTTTCAAAATTTCAAACATGGACCCATTTAATCTTAAAAATTACATAGTTAGGTATTGTTGAAGCATGCAATAACTTTATACATAAGTATACCTTGGTGTAAGTCCTATTATTCATGAGTTATTTTTTGATTAAAATTTAGGTGTTATTTGAGAAACATCAGATTTTGTTTTTGTGACTAAGAAGACTAATCAATGCTTATCTAAAGTTATTTAATTTAAATATATAGGTCATTGTTAAATTTGAAACATGTCTCTTACATTAAAATTTTAATGATGGAATAAGTTATTTATTTACAATTTTATTAATAAATCAACTACTGAGTGTACATCTCCTTCTACATTTTTAGTTGATATTGATTAACTATTCCATGTCTCCAATGTTCTAGTTCGGTAAGATCACGCTAAATGTCATTCTCATGTTTCATCATAAGATTATATAAATAATAATTATATATATTATTAAATACATACCAAATAAATGATATCATATCACACATCACTATCTTGGTTTATTATTGGGTTGTGCTCAAATTTACAAAATATTCAAAGCCATGACTAAGCGATGTAGTGAGATCATGCCATGCATTGGTCTCTCAGCTTATCTCAGCTTGTGAAAAAATTCCAAAATATTAAAATCTATGGATATGTGATGAAATGAGATTATTCCATGTTTCTTAATCTTGCTATGCCTTAGACTACACCATAAAATACAAATTTACTAAATGCCATGGAAGAGTGACTCAGTGAGATCATGCCAAGTTGCACCATCTTGATGCGTAGAGATTGATAGCCAAAATGATATGTTGTAAAAATAATGATGAAGAGATAAGATTCCATGTAGATTAAATAT
>JARHVA010008882.1:282500-337500 GCA_037957365.1 Torreya grandis | reverse complement strand
AAAGAGATATAGTAATGTGCTATCATTTGTTGAGAAAGTAACATTGAGAGATAGTTATGTGGTATAAACAAAAGGTGTTGGTGCTCTTATGGGTTAGTGTTCATGAATAGTTGTTGTGTTGGTGCTCAACAAAGGGGTTGATGTTCCTGCAAGTTGGTGCTTACAAACATTGTAGTTTGAATTAGTGCTCATTCATATAATTGAGATTGTTCCCCATGGTTTTTTCCATGTTGGGTTTCCACATTAAATTTGGTGTCTCTCTATATCTTGTGTGGTGTTTATTATTTTAATTTTATTACATATCTTGAATGTATGGTTAAGTGGAATTTCATTAAGTGAAAGATGATAAGATTTATGATATACTAATTCACCCCCTCTCAATATATCTTATACTTAAGTATTAATATTAAAGCATGTTCATTTAAAAAGAGTTTAACAGCTTGAAGGTAGAATGGGGAAAGCATGGTGGCTGGATCATATGAAGTTTTTTCTACAACAAAGGTACCTTTATTTGATGGGTCAAATTATGCCTTTTGGAGCATAAGGATGAGGACTTACTTGATGGCCCTTGAATTCAACATTTGGCAAGTAGTGTTGGAGGAAAAGGAAGAGCCATAGACATTTACAACTGCTTGAATAGAATATAAGGCAAGTCAAAATAATGCTAAAGCTTTAAATTCTATTTTATGTGGTTTATGTGAATAAAAATTTGTTAAAGTTATGCAATGTAAATCTGATCATGAGACTTGGGTAAATCTTGAGAATATTTATAAAGGTGATGAAAATATTTAGCGGACTAGGCTTCAGACATTTAGAAGACAATTTGAGAGTTTGAAGATGGAAGATGAAGAAAATATAGTAAGTTATCTTTTTTGGGTTGATCAAATAGTAAATGAGATTCAAGGTCTTGGAGAAAAGTTAGAAGATTCAACGGTGGTATAAAAGGTTTTGAGATCTCTACCAATGAGATATGATGTAAAGTTTTCAGCAATCAAGGAGATGAAGGATCTTGACAAGCTAAAGATAGATGAACTACATGGTACTATTATGACATGAGATGCAGAATGAACAAGAGAAACCCTCAAAAATTGAAGTTGATTTCAAGACATCAAAGAAATACAAGGCTAAGATTCAAGAATCAAGTAATAGCTCCAGCAATGATGAAGATGACAATGGATCTCTTTTCATTCGTAAACTAGAAGGGGCATATGTAAATATCAAGGAAAATTACCATTTAAATATTTTAAATGTGGTAAGATTGGATATTTTGTAGATAGATGCCCAAATAAGAATAATGATGACAATGAAGAAGGAAAGTATACATACAAGAAAAACTTCAAAGGCAAATACAAGAAGAGATTCAAAAAGAATAGTTTATATTCTAAAGATCTTAGCTCAATCAAAGATAGTGGAGTCAATGACTCAGATGAAGAAGAGAATCTATTCATGACCATACATGAAGATGCCTCTACAATTAAAATTATAAATTATAAATAATAAGAACATGATGAAAGTGAGGATGAAGCCAAGGTAAATCTAAAAAGGATAACTCATTTTTGCCTTAGAAGAATTAGAAGCTATTGAGAAGAAGAATCAAATATTGAAGCACCAGATCGAGAAAAATGAAAAGGAATCAAAGGAAATAATTGATGATCTATAAATGAACTTTGAAGAAGCTAAAAGGAATGAAAATTATCTATCAATACAATTGCAAAAGGTAAGAAAAGAATGTGAAAGGTATGTTATTGAAATTGCCTCTTTAAGAGAAGATATTGAGAAAGCAGTCAATGATAAAGTAGTTAATGATTAAAAATTTGAGGATATCACTAACATGTTGAATAAGATTAGAAATATAAAAGGAAATATAATATAAGATAGGTATAAAATTTGAAAATAAAAAGAGATATGATGAAGCTCTTATAAAAAAGGAAACAACAAAGGAAGAATTGAAGAATATAGAGGACATCTCAAACAAAGAAGGCTAGAAGGAACGAAGCTACAAAATACAGTCAAGATAGAGATACATAAATAGGTTATATTTTCATGGTTATTTTTTTTATTTTAATGGATATGGTCACAATATAATAGAATGTTATAAAAAAGCTAACAATTTTAGAAACAAGGAGAAGGAAACCCATGCAGAGTCTAGTAGAAGCTACAACTGTTTTGTTCCTCTATCAGGCTTTGATGAATATGCCATAATATGTTACAAGTATAATAATTTTGGACACATAGCCTAACATTATAGAAGCATGTTTGATTAAATCAATAAGGAACAAAGTTTCAAGGTTCCATTGATCAAGAATAAGGTTCAGACATGTTCATGATAGAAGAAATGATCTGAAGATTCTATGTTAGTTTAGATAGCTTTGCATGCAAGAAATGAAGAATAGCCATGGTTCATTGACAATTGATGTCCAGTGCACATGATAGGAGACAAGAGAAAGTTCATAACTATAAAGAAGATCAATGGTGGCATAGTGAAGCTTAGAGATAAAACCACTGCCAAGATAGCTGGAAAAGGTACTTTGAGTTTGGATAATGAACCAAGACTAAGAGTGTATTATATGTAGAAGATCTTAAGCATAATATATTAAGTGTATGTCAAATATGTGATCAGGGATACAAATTAAAGTTTTATGTAGAATTTTTTAAGATAAGAAGAAAAAATTTAATTGAGTTGATTGCAGATGCTCAGAGGATAGGCAATAATTTATATATGTTATCAGATATATTAAAAAGTCATGATCAAAGGACACATTCAAGGATATGCGAGAGGAGTTGGGAGTAATTTATTTTACTTCTTGCCATTGAGGATCAGTATTAGTTGAGGGGGAGCTAAGTTTTAGCTCTAGGATAGTCCCTTTACCATTTATTTTAAAGGGGGAAAATAATAGAAAAAGATACAAGAATAGGTACAGGTGTAGAAATAGGTACAGGGAAAATGTATAAGTTACTACAGTGAGGGGGAGTTATAGTATGTTTTTTTAGATGGTAGTATGTGTAGGTTGGCATGTGTAGTGCAGGTTTTAGGATGTGGTAGTTTTAGTTTGAGGTTACCATCAATGATAAAGGGGGAGATTGATGGAAATATTGTCAGTGATGTTAAAGGTCTAGCATTGGTGATAAAGGCCCAATAGTATGTATTGTCTAAAGGTGTTTTTAATGTTCATATTTTGGCTAAAGTGTGTTGATTTATTTAATATTAAAGAATATATTTTTGGTTGCCTAAAGTGAAAATAAGGGCCCATGAAGAAGTCAAAGAGTCATGAGGTAAAGACAAAAGAGGAATGGGATGCATTTTCCCATGAAGAGTCATCTTGAGGAATTCCAAGAATCACCAAGTGAAGACAAAAGTAGAATGGAACAATTTCTCATGAAGGGACACTTTGAGGAATATGAAAATTCACTAAGATAGAGATAAAAAAGGAAAGGATGCATTTGCTTATGAAGGGTCACCATGTGACTTTTCAAATGCAAGGATATGAAGGTTCATGCAAGTTTGGCACCATTTTACATGAGGATTGAAGGGTCACAAAGGGTGAATGCCAAAGGTCATTTGGAAAGATATAAATAAAGACTTGACAAGCCATTTGAAATATGTAAGAAGAGAGCATGATTTACAATTGTCATATCTAGCTTAGAAGAGCAAAAGAGAGAAAAGAAAGAGATATTGTAATGTATTATCATTTGTTGAGAAAGCAACATTGAGAGGTAGTTGTGTGGTATACACAAAAGGGGTTGGTGCTCTTATGGGTTGGTTCTCATCAATAGCTGTGTTGGTGCTCAATGAAGGGGTTGGTGCTCCTACAAGTTGGTGCTTCTGAATATTGTAGTTTGAGTTAGTGCTCATTCATATACTTGAGATTATTCTCTGTGGCTTTTCCCACATTGGGTTTCCACGTTAAATTTGATGTCTCTCTCTATCTTTTGTGGTGTTTATTATTTTAGTTTTATTGCATATTTTGAATGTATGGTTAAGTGGAATTTGATTAAGTGAAAGATTATAAGATTTATGATATATTGATTCACCCCGCTCTCAGTATATCTTGTGCTTAAAAAATATTAATATTAGTGGTGAAATAAAAATGATTAATTTCACCCATATTTTTTGGGTTATTTATATATGAACTAGAAGATTGTATCATGAAGCATAGATTGAAATATTTCCTATGGATTAGATCTAAATAAGTATAAAACTATGAATATTCAGATTGTATAAATTATATGTAAATTACACATATTTTAATGTAGAATCATATGTTTAATTACATTTTACAATTTATATAAATGACCAAGAATATTAGTGTACTTATCTTATTATTTTTATGTTTAGGTCTGAGACTATGTATAAGTGACATGAAGAACTAAAACTAGTTATGGAGTCACTCAGATCTATAGGTTAAATTTTTAGACATACCTTTATGAATCCAACTAAATAAAAATAATATTATCTCTATTGAAAATGTCTGCATAAGTTATGATGGGATCTTTATACATAGATCATTGTGCCTTATTGAAAACCATAGTTTTATGAAAT
Source organism: Torreya grandis (assembly GCA_037957365.1). Lineage (NCBI taxonomy): Eukaryota > Viridiplantae > Streptophyta > Pinopsida > Cupressales > Taxaceae > Torreya > Torreya grandis. The sequence goes on along the minus strand of JARHVA010008882.1, from coordinate 332,960 downwards.
ATTCAAAGCTTTTAGATAGGCATAGGTCCATAATTGTTTATCCTTCACCTTAAAACCATAGATCCACTTTCAAATCTATCTTTACCTATAAAAAAATACTAAATAAAATTATTTAATCAAACCTAAAGCATCCCCTGTTGAGTGGCTAAACACTTCCTATGTTCTAACACTCTAAAGAGGGATGAAAATTAGTATGGATGCAACCTATAACTTAGATTTTGATACTTGAAAATATGTTAAATTACATGGTTTTAGGTTTTTAAGAACTATATAGGTATCATTCCTTTGAGGAATTTATGATTTGGAAGTTTCAAGGATGTCCTCTAAATGTGCAAATGATCGATGTCCTCTTGATAATTTTTAGATAGATCCTTTGATAGATATTTATGGGATTATACCTAGTATATTTAAATAGGTGGATTTTTAGGTAAATTTTTATGCCATCGACATCAAAATTGTATGGGCCAACTCACAAGAAATATTTCAATTTGGGAAAATGACTATTATAAGAACATAAATGAATTCAGTATAGATGGACAAATATGGTTGCCGATTTCATCGAAATCTAAATATATAATTATAAGTAATAAAAAATAATGATATGATGATAATTATATAGTCTAATTAGGATAATAAGTATATTAGGTAGGCACTAGGTAATTCCTATAGGTGACTGATAGAAAATCCAAAAATTTAGGTCTATAAATGGCTAATAAAAAACATGTAAAAGAGTTAGGTATGTATACAAAATTCAAGTATGGTGAGGATAGGTCAATACTAACATTTTAAATATTATATGGAGTTCATAAAATGATAAAATTAAGGCTGAGGTTGGGGGATAGGTGGACCTATTTGAGGAGTAGGTTAATGAAGGTAGGAAAATAGAGGTAATTCTAGTTTTAACCAGTCAATGTGATGATAAGATTTAGGAAGCGATGGAAGGTGTACATCTTGTTAGGGAAGGTAAAGAGGAGAAGTTGATGATTCCCTCTAATGAAGATATTAAAAAGGGTAAGATAAAGGTTATAGATGACCTCAAAGACTTTTGGACTAGATCAAGGAGTAGATTAAAATGGAAGAACTAGTCATCGAGATAAATCTCCATAAATATGTCCTACATTGGTTTATGAGGGACCACATCAAATTCCATAAAATCATTTATCCCAAAGGATGTAAATATATGTTATAAATTGAAAATATTAGAGTTTAATAACCAATTGATAAGATTGGAAGATATCCTTAATAGTTTTGAAAAGGAAAATGATTATCTCAAAGAAGTCTATGAATCATTATGAAGTTTAGAAAATTAGCTATGCAGAATTACGTGATCGACATGGATGAATTCAAGCTACTAATTAAGAGTAAATAAGAGGAGGACCCTATTAATTATTTGAATAAGGTTAAATGTGGGATGAATTAAATGTAATTTTATTTTGAATCCCAAGATCTTGCTCTGATGGAGAAGGATATTAAGAGGATTTTTCAAAATTGGGAAGAAGTTCCTAAGGGGAGTAAGGTTATTTGATCAAAGTTTATTTCTTATTTTTTTAAAAAAAAATTTCACATTGTTTTTTAGTTTTTCTTGTTTCTTTATTAGTATTTTGATGTTTAGGGTAGGTTTTATTATTATATCTGGATCTTATGGCTAAACTTTCATGCTCTTTGTCAAGGGTAAGGTTTCTATTTAAAACCCTTATTTACCAATAATAAAAAAAAACATTATTATGTGTCTAATACCATATTTATGTGTCTAAAAATCCCCCATTTTAATATGTAATTGAAAATTATAGAGTAAAATGATAATGATATTATGTACCTTAGTGTAATTTCATTTTGCTTTCATGAAAAGGATCTAAGTGTCTTAGTTACTGCGTAAAAACTTATGATAAAAACATTTAACACTAAATGTTTGTATATGATGTGAAATATGAAGTAAATTATATCAATGTAACATTTTAAATGCTAAAATAAAGGATGGAATGCACATTTAATTATGTTAACTATATTACCCTCTAAAATATTTGAGATTGTGGTGATTATTCCTTAAGGTGAGTGACACTATGTTAAAAAATGGGTAGGGAAAATAAATACCCAAGCCATCATGAAGATGGAATATTTATTATAAATTTGAGTGCCATATAACCTCAACCACACTTCTCATTTAACTAATCTTTAGCCTATAACATGTTCAAGATGAAAAAGGTGGAACAACATACTATGTTTATGTGTGAATGTGGAGCCCTGTACTAGGATCATATGTAGATATAAAACCCAATAGTAGGTTCATATGTAAATATAAATATACTAAATCAACCACTAAAGTCAGATTTTAGATTCATAATGTTACCTTTTGCACCTTCGTTATCATCATGAAAACTAGAAAAGTAGATAAATGAAAATCATGCATTTCTCATAATCTAACATGCTAAACTAAACTAATATAGAATTCCATAAATCTATTTGTCATTTTACCCCAAATATGATGAATATACTAACTTGTTTCATATGATCCCTATAATCTAATAATTTTGTTTATATGATATTTTTTTTTATCAAAATTTAGATTAGAGAATGAATATAATATTATTTAGATAAACAACTACATAAAATTAGAATGCATAAAATAATCATAAATTAAGAATTTATGATTTGAATTTTGTTATTTAAGTAAATGTGCTAAAAATGGGAATAAAAAAAGATAAACAACTTAGCTAGATGATCTAACCTTTTAGGGGTTTACTTAAGTAAATATTATGTTTGATTAAAGGGCTAGTAGTCTAAATTAGTGAAATAAATTGAATAAATAACCATTGATTTTTTTTATAGATTTCAACTTATTTTGACTTTCTAAAAAAAGTAATAATTATGTGGTAATAGAGACTTATCTAGAAAATGACCATTGTGAAAGGTTTGGGTTTCAAAAATTGGGTTATGGAAAGGTTTGAGTGTCATCAATAGGGTCCCTAGGTCTGATTCTTCACTAGACAATAGTTCTCTACTTATATATTAGTTCCATGCTACTTTAGTGTCCTCAAAATGGTGTTAGTGTCCTCTTTATAAGACTATTATTATTTTATAAGAGTATCTACACCTATATTTTTGGGTTTTATTCCTACGCACATGAAATATGGAACTCTCTATTGTGCCTAAACTATATGATTTAGTGTGTAAACCCTAATAATCCTTGAAATTATGGCATGAGCTAAAAATGTGTAGTCATTAGTAGGATAGGTTGGATATATTCAACACCCCATTGTGAAGAGAGTTTCCTACATACCAATAGTTTAAGGAGGGATAAATCTTGATGCAGTTATCCCACCTAATTCTTGGTGCAAGTGCAAGTGAGTTCTAGATTGAGAGTGGTCTTGAATGTCTTGAGTGTGCTTAAGATTGTAAATATTTGAAATCTAGACATATGGTAGTTGTAGATGGTAGTATGCATTAATAGGGTAGAATAGGGATCAATTAACTTAATTTTACTTAACTTGTTTCTTATTTTAATAGATGTTTTGCATCTATTTTCCTTCTCTTGGATAGAGATCTAATAGTCTTGTATTTATAGTGATATATAGCTTATGTGTATAATAAAATGTACTTATGCTGACCTAAGGAAGGGCACACATTTTAAAAGATATATGCTTCAGAGAATTAGGGAAAGGGAAAAGGACATTAGCTTTAAGCTAGGAACACTAGCACCATATCATTATAATATCCTTAATGTGGCACTAGTGTCCAGGTGGTAGACTTCTATGCATAATGGGTTGGGAAATAGGAATGTTATTCTAGGAATGTGTTTGAGATGATAGAGGATGTCTATGGTCTACACAATGGCTACAAAAGTGTGATAAAGGCTCCAGTATAGGTCTAGGGATAACTAAAGAATAAGCAATCTCAAACAACACTATTAGCATCTAAATACCCCTTCTAGGTGATTACAATATTCCCCCCTTATGATATAAATGTATCAAAATTTAATTACTAGTATAAAGGAAAAAGAAGGGTACCTAGACTTACCTAGGAAGTGAAGCCTGTGTAGTTGAGTCTGAGTATGTGAAGTTGGGTCTACATATGTAAAACATGATCCAAAGTAATGACCTAGGAATTGAAGCTTGTGTAACTGAGTCTAAGTATGTGAAGTTGTGTCTATATATGTGTAACATGATCCAAAGTAATGACACCTCATTGGGTACAAGAACTAATGCATGAATTTGGTGATAATCTCTCTCTCTTTTTGTTTGTGTGTGTGTGTGTGTGTGTAGATAGTGATAAAATCATTGAATAACTTCGAATGAGATCATATATTTCTCAATCCTCATATGTGGGTGGCTCAATAACTCAATCTAATTTTGAATACATAATTTTTGACCTCTGCTTGGTAGATCATGACATGTGAATATCTTGGATAAAAATATAAGTGTGTCTAACCCTATAATGTGGTTGGATCAAAACCTCAAGTAGGCTATGACTCCATCATTTCCCAACTATGTATAGTAAATACATCTAAAACTAAATATCAGAAAGTGAATAAAATATCTTACTAGGTATATTTAACTATATATGTCAGTATTGTGGCCACTTAGATACATTAGGAGGCTCTGGGCCACTCAAAAATGTCAACCTTAGTAGATGAAATCAGGCATGAAATTGGTGACAACCTAGAATATGATAGAAAGTGTATACTACATAGATAATGACATGAAGTTTTTTATTCCATCTAATCACCCTATGTGTAACTATGCATACAGAAACTATGTGCCATGCACATGCCCCCAATCTGATATCTAAGCATAATAATTCTAGAATGAGTTTATAATAACTATATCTTTGTATCTAAACTAAATGTGGGAGTGATTAGGCTACACATTATCCCCACAATCTAAGAAACTAGTATGAATCTAACTTGAAATGAGTGTATGTGAATAGAATATGAACATAAATATCAAACCTATAAGTGTATCTAAGTAAATCTATACTATACCTAGTGTAATATCTTGGATAATCTAGACTACCCTAAAGCTAGGGCTACTAGATAGTAACACCATTTAGTGGAAAGTAACACCATTTGGTGTTAGTGTCCCATTCTAGGTGCTAATGTTTGTATGGTCTAAAATCTAGGTGAGTAAATTGCTTTTTAAGTCCCTATTTTTTCCTATTTGACCTATGTTTTATTTTTGAAATTGAGCCTATGTGTTGAAAATGATCTATGAATAGTAATGTAGGATCTTGATCTCTATGATAAACCCCTATGAAGGCCCCTTCTTTTGAGGTTAGTTATGGAACCTATATAAGAACCATCCTCAAAATAAAATAGATATGAAAATGTGTTAACTAGAGTATATATGATACCTATGTGATATTCCAATACAATGTGCAAACCTAACATCAAAATGTAAAATAATATGAGCATAAGTATGTAATGTAAGATGTATGTTGTATCTATAATTCCTCAAGGGTGTGAAAACATATGTAAATAATGTATAATAGTAAATATAAGTAACTACATAGGATAATGGGGCATGATTACCATCACAAAACTCAAGTAGGATGGGCAGATGTATGAGGTCCCTCATGGAATAAAAAAATGGTGTGTGTAACAAGAAAAAAAGTTCCATGGTGAAGATGCATGAAAGAAAACATATATACAAAACACATGATGCACATAAAGGTAGGCTAAGGTGCCACAATACAAGGGACATGGGTATATGTCACTAAATATGAGAATAGAAAACATACAAGGACATGATAAAATGTCCACATACATAAGAAACAAGTAATTTGGATTAGATCCATATATACGGACATTTCAAATGTACTCATATAGAATACATAAATCAAACAAAAGATAAATGTACAAATTTCCATGACATATATACATAGAAGTGGTATAGAGCCAAAGAATAATGACATATTAAAATGCCCTCAAAATGGAAGAAGCATAGAAAACACAATCAATTCTACAATAGGAAATCTAGAAATGAAAGCATGTATAACTATGTAGTACAAATCTATGTAAATACAATGATGTATGTATGTTGAGTCTAAACTAGTGATAGTTAGCAAAATTTGAGTATAAGTAACAATGATCAATATCAAGATATATCAATGCATAAACTAGAATGTATATAATGTAAAGACAGAACCTATTAGTATAAATTATGTATTAGATGCCACTAAGTGGGTGGATGTAACAAATTAATAATCTTGGATTGGTGTATATGCCCCCAATGGGTAGATGATAACAAGTTTGGATTAGTGTAGTGGATTGGAGTCCTTAATGTAATCTAAAATCACTTGACAAGAACAAGTTAGACATCTATGTATGATAAAACCTACTGCACTAATATATCTGGCATATGTAATATCTAGAAAGTGTAAGAAATGTAAACATAATAATGCATAAAATATGTAAATTTAATGTTTTCTAAGTAATTTTGGAATTTTTTAATGTTTTGAAATGTTATATTGTCTTTTTATTTTTTGAGTATAATTTATGTACAATAAAATTAAAATAAACTATGTACAAGGAGCAAGATATAAATAAGTATGTAAAAGAGGTTAGGAACCATACAAACCAATGAGTCTCATGCGAGATTCACTATCACTATGACCTATGTTTAATAAGGGAATTGTGATAATACACATTGTGTAAAAAGATAATGATTGTCCAATAATCTGATTTGTGGAGTAATCTATGTTTGTATCTACCTATGTAGTGATGCTATGGATTTGTGGCATTGCCAATGATGCCTTGTGATCTATAGGGGTCTTAAGAAGACATCTAGTAGAAAAGGAAGCTATAGGTGATGTAGGTGCCTTATGCTAAGAACCCTAAGAACCTAATGATACTGATCTTAGAATAAACTAAGTAGGAGGTCCTATATAATCTATGACTTATCTCTAATGTATGGGTATCTATAATAATGGTTTCCATGGGAGATTATGTGTACGTGTCAATACTATAAGAGTAGACCTCATCTAAACTAGTGAATCTACTAAAATATATGATGTATGCATAAGAAGGATGCTCATATCTATAACTAATAACTATGCCATATCTTATAAGGGTGTTATAAATATAACTCATGACTATGCTAGAATTATCATTGGTAGCTATGTTAGAGCTGCTTGTGGGATGCATAGATAATACTCATATGGGACATCATCAACTTTGACCACATGATTTTCATGTATGTACTTTCAGTGTATATGTAATATAGATGGGATCTCTCAGAGATATTGTAACCATAGCCTAACAAATAGTATATCAAGCATTCTTATACTAAGTACTACTAGGAATCAAGTGGCTATATGTGCTAGTCTAACCTGTAATAGAATAATAATCTCCTCGATGGAGCTCTAAACATGACCACTAAAATAATTTAACACTATGTCTATGGGGAATATATCTTTCTTTGAGTACCCCAAATGTTTTAAAAGTGTCATATTGCACATGCTTATGCTTGACCCATTATCAACCATAACACTCTAAATAGATGATGATTTATGTATGCTCATATAAAGAATGCATGTAATTTTTTATCATCATCAATAATCTCCTACTCTAAGAATGTGATGAGTGGTATAGGTGGAACTATATTATGGTATATTCTAATGATATTATGTAATGGATGTGCCTCCTTTATAACTATATGATATGAATCTAGTGGTGTAAGTACCTAGTATGTATAGTGAACACTTGATGTGCCCTTACCTCATTCATTATGTGCTTTAGAAATGGATCTAAGAATATATTTATTGCTTTAGCTTCTATTTTTTGTGCTTTTATTATCCTTGTGGGTATGCCCAAGTCAATAATATTAGCTTCAATAAGATCTTGTATCTTGTGCTTTAAGCTTATGCATTTATCTGTTATGTGTCCTAGTGCCCTCTGATACTCATAGAATGCATTTGAATCATAGTTATTTGAAAAATGTTGTGTCATATCAACCTATTTAATAAGAGGGAGAGATATTACATTGCATTCCAAGAGATACTATAAAACTTGTGCTGATGACTCTAGAAGGTTAGTGAAGACTCAATGCTAAGGAGTAAATAAAACCAATCTAAGAGATGGCTCAAAAGCTATGTTGACTATGGCCTTTTGATCATTATTATTATCAATGGCACTTACATTATATGGGGGCTTGTTTATACTCTTAATAGTTGATTCTAATCCATTGCTATACTTGAGTTTTCCCATTAATAAGACCTTAGCCTCTCTTTATTTTACGGTGTGGCATACATCTATGAATTTAGAAAAATTCTTGAAAAAGATAGCTTCGTGTAATGATGGTAAGAGAATTTGTTTTCATATATCCTAAAGATATATGTCTACCATATAACTATTTATTTTTGCTAATATAATACTATATTTTAAGACATAATCTATGATAGCCTCATTTGACTTTTTTTTTCAATTGTGTCACTTATGTGTATGATATCTTATCATTGATGTTGATAGAGAAGTGTGCTAAGATCATGTTAGCCAAATGATTGAATTATATGATTAAAAATTGGTTTGGTATATCATAGAACTAGTTTAGATCATAATAATTTAAACTACATGGAAATAACATCATGAGAAGCCAATCATTGGCCACATATTCCAAGTATGCTATACAAAAAGCTTTGATATGATGCTCTAGCTCACCCTTGTAATCATATAATGTAAGCTTAGGTGCTAGGAAACTATATGTCAAGGGAGTTGCCTTTATGTGATGTGCCAAAGGTGTATGTAAGAGAATATTAGAATCTAAGGCATGTGATGGCCTAGTGGATCCATTCTTGAGATGTAACACCTTAAAATATAAAGTATGAATCTTGTGCATAAGGGATTGTACATATGAAATGGAGGAACTAACCACAAGAGGTATATATATAAATTAAGGTTGTTGAATTATAATATTAAGTTTTTCTATATGATTTAGTTGATTTGGACCAACTATAGGTGTAACAACATTATTAATGCGAGGATTTTATGATTGACCATTATTTATTTTGCTCTTGGTTTCCAATATTGCTTGTAGGATTTATGCATGATCAGGGGATGTTCACAAATTCTATCTCTAAATCCATGTACTATCTCATCTTTGTTTATAATTATGTCATCATTATTAAGTGGAGGGAGAGTGTTCTGATTCTTAATGTGTATATCATATTTATCTTGGTTGTATTATTCATCTTTAGATGGATTATCATTGAAGTTCATGTGAAGGATTCATAGATGGAGTTATGATAGGTCCCTTGTCCACATTATAGGCTCAAATAGTAGGAATATAAATATGCTCTATAAGATTACCACCTAGTCTATTACTTCTTAATGGAAGAGAGATAACTTTTTTAGATGACATATAGTTGAAAAATTAGAATAGAGATGCTAAAATAGAATATATGAAATCTAAAAAATTAAAATTAGATAATTAAAATAGGAAAAAAGGATAAAAACCCTAAGATCATATGTGGTTAGGGGTTTTGAATCTAGGGTTTCTTTGTAATAATTTAAATTATACTTAAAATAGATTAAAACCCTAATATGAAATTGATTTAATTAGCTAGGTTATGCCCAAAAATTATAAAAATAGAATTATGCAGCCCTAATTTATTGCACAAAAATTTGGAGAATGGAAACTAGGGTTTAAAACAATATTAAAAGTAATTCAGGTTCACCAAATGTTTTAAACTTTTAGAGTTTATCTAAGTAAACCTTAAGTTTGATTAAAGGGGTTAGTAGTCTAAATCAATGAAATAATATGCAATAAATAACCATTGATTTGTTATATATTTTGATTTATTTTGAATTTATAAAAATATTAATAAATATGTGTGAATATAGAATTATCTACAAAATTACTATCATGGAAGATATAGGTTCTAAAAACTAGGTTAAAAACATGTCTAAGTGTCGTCAATAGGGTGCCTAGGTTTTATTCTTCACTAGATAGTAGCACCCCAATTGGATAATAGTTCCATGTTGCTCTAGTGTCCTCAAAAATTGTGTTAGTGTCCTCTTTGTATGACTAATCCTAATTTTTGGGAGCACCTATGCCTATGTTTCTAGGTTTTATTCATATATGCACAAAATATGTAACTTCGTATTATGCCTAAAATATCTGATTTAGTGTGTAAAGCCTAATCATCCTTGCAAGTATGACATGAGCTGAAAATGTGTGTTCACTAATGGAATATATTGGAAATCCTCAACACCCCACTATGAAGAGAGTTTTCTACATACCAATACTCCAAGGAGGGATCAATCTTGATTTATTTCTCCCAACCTGTGCTTGGTACAAATGCAAGTGAATGCTAGAATGAGAGTGGTCTTGAATGCCTTGAGTGTGATTAAGATTGGAAATATTTGAAATATGGGATTAGGTTAATTATAAATTGTAGTATGTAGAATTAGGGTAGAATAGGGATAAATTACACTTATTTTTATCAACTTGTTTCTTATTTGAATAGGTTTTTTTCATATATTTTTAATCTCTTGGATAGAGGTCTAATAGTCTTGTATTTATAGTAATCCGTAGCTTGTGTGGATAATAAAATGTACTTAGGATGAACTTAGGAGGGGTACACATTTGAAAATATATTCATTGAGGAGAGTTAATAAAAGGGACACCAGTGAGAAGTTGGGGACACTAGCACCATGTGGCTCTAAAGTTCTTAACGTGGCACTAGTGTCCAACTAGTAGACTATTGGTCATAATGGGTTGGGATCTAAGAATGTTGTTCTAGGACTGTGTTTGAATTGATTAAGGATGTATGTAGTATATTTAATAGATGTGAAAGTGTGATAAAGGCTCTAAGATAAATAAAGGGATAAGCTAGGAATATGTTATCTCAATCAACACTCTTAGCATCCAAATACCACTTTCAATTGATTACACTAGGACTTAGATCTAGGTGACTGTAATCGTAACTATGTAGTTGATGATATGAATATGAATTAGGAATAGGTATTATAATCCACATAGGATGAGGATAAGTTATCTATACTAGGTCATGCCATGATGTAATAAATAAGGTGAACTAACATTTGGTTGGGGTTTCTCCCACTATGTAAAAATGAGGTTGTGCAGCTTTTCCTGTTAGTCTTGTGTTGCTTGATATGCTATAAAATTTAACATGTGACTTATTATTCACTTGGAACCATAGATCAATAGATATTAAGGTATAAATTAAATAAATATATGGTTAGTTTCTAAATTTTTTCTTGACCTCAACACCCTCTAAGCTTAGTGTTATTATTTTCTATAATTTGGAAAATAAATGAGTTAATTGCCTAAATAAGATAAAATAATGTGTAAAATTAGAATGTTGAGGATATGAAATAAATGAAATCAACTAATTTATAACTTGATAAATTTATAAATGTGCTAAAATTGGAAAGTGCAACAAAGAGATAACTTATCTAGAAAATAGAATGTTTAACTAAGAAATAAATTGTGAAACTGGCTAGTAGATTCTGTGATGATGCTATGAATCAAGAATAATGTTTTTATTTCTATCTAGATAATGCATGTAGATTTAGATAGGCATGTAGAGCATTTTTTTCCTTATGCCATATTGGTATCTTATAAGGTATTGTGATATTTGACTAATATAGTAGGATCACTTCACTTGTGTGACCTGTGTGACTATGTGAGAGATCTCAATCTGTTGAGAAAATTGTTGTGTTGGATTATTCACTTATAACCCCATATTGATAGAAAAATATAAATGAATGGAAAAATAGAAAAAGGGTTAATGGTTGAAGTTATGATAGACCTAAAAAACCTCTATGTTGATCACTACCTACATTTTAATAATCTTAAGAATAAAACTCCATGTCGTTATCCCATAATTACCATGGTGTGTGTGAAATACTAGTGTAATACTAGATGTTTATGCATTTTTTGTGTGATTTAGTGTTTAAACTATGACTTATGACCTTTTAAGTTTACTTAAGGTTTATCTTAGGGTCACTAGGGTTGAATGTATTCATAATTGGGAAAATAGGGAATTTGTTTTCAATAAGCTATTATAATTATTGTGATTTTCAATATGAAAGCATTTTATGTGAAAATATACATGAAAATGTGAATTTATAGTGATAAATAGGGAATTAGTTTCGATAGGTATTTATATACATGCAAGATGACTGGTGAGATGAATTTGAATTTGAGCAACTAACTATTATTGGGTGAGAGGATATTTCTAGCAAAACTAGACAAGACCAGTGAGTGCTCTTGTCCAAATAGAATGGTTTTATCTAAGGAGAAAAGAAAACTAATATGAGAGTAAGAATTATTCCTAGGATAGGCTTGATCTATTTTGAATGAGAAATAATGAAACTCTGAGATCATTAATTGCTAGTAGGAATGGATCATCTACATAAAACGTGAAGGAAGGTGGTCAAAGACCATGGAATAAGGGATGAGCTAAATGGTTATAAAATGTGGGAAAAAGTACACTATTTTATCTTTCATGTTAATTTATGTGTCTAAATTTTATCCCATTTTATTCTATTAATGCAATAAATAAAAATTACAAGAGTAAAAGGAGAATAAGTACCTAAAATTAACTATGAAGAATAGTCTTGAATATAGGGTAAAGCACTAAATTGTGATTAATACAAAAATTTTAATGAAACATGTATAAAATTAATTCATACTTAAGATGGAAACCAATAGGTTAAGACAATTAAATTTATAGATCTTTTAAATAAGGAATGAATAAACCTGATTCGGTACATGAACCATTGTGTTTTTTGGTGGAAAAAGCTAGTGATTGGAGAGGGTAGGAACCTTGGAGATTTATTATACATTCAATAGGTTAGATTGGAGTGTGCATGCCTAAATACTCATTTAAAGGTGAATTTTATTAATAAGTCAAAGTGGATTTGACTCCATCATTGCATATCCAAATTATTAATTAGGCTTAGAATCCATGTGTGAATTCTAATAGATGATTTTTGGTGAAAATGGTGAATCAACATATATAACAAGGCTAATTTTTAGTGCAAAAGTAGCAAAAAAATTATGAAAAAGATAGTATGATATGACTATAGTGTATATAACATGGATAATGACATGAATTTTCATTTGATCTATGGAAATGGTGAACAATTGAGAAAAGATGTGGTCATGTGCCACACACATACCCTAACTCTGATATCTGGTGTTTGTAGATTATAAGACAAAGTAATAATAGAAAGATTTATAAAAACTCTTCATCCAAGATCTCTGCAATGGCACATTACCATATTCATTGATTCTTCAAAACAAATAAGATGAAACCAATTGATAAAATAAAGCAATTTTTATACTCAAATGATATGAATACAAAAGAATAAAAAGCATGAATTTATAATGAGTGCACTTGCTTATATAGGCAAGGCAAAGTAATAAGCAAGATAAACTAGTCAATGTGGGACCAAAGTCCACATAAGACAAACCTAGAAATAATGAGTAAAATATACTCTGACATCCCCCCTTAAGTGAATCTAGGGGATAACAATAAAGGATGTAGTGTGAAGTCATGTGTCCTTATGGATGTCAATCCATCATGCTAGAGTACATGGATGTCGAGTCATTGTAATTGCTAAGTGAAATTAAGAATGGTGATGAATATGAGGATCATTAAACATAAACACTACACTCCAAATTATGAGGTAAAATTATGAACCTAAAGAAGCATAACCTAAACACCCTCCAATACAATAGTGATATGTGAGCACAAAAGACTGGTGGGGCTGCCACACTAGTGTCACTGGTGGGGATACCACATTGGTGTCACTATAATAAAAACCAATAAGGTCATGGATTCAAGTAAAAATCCTCATATGATTTTTGGAAAATAAAGCGCTTGAATAAGATACCCATGTACAAAGGAGTAATCCAGAATATACTCAAAATCATAACAAATACAACTCTCATAAAGTGGAGAAAAAGAGAGAAAACCCATAGGAAAAACTCCTCCTTAAAAAAGAGAAAATAAGTATAGAGCTATAGAGGAAATATCCTCAAGTTGATGTTGAATAATTCTATACTCCATGTACTCATAAGTCACAAAATAACTCAATCTACACAAGTGGTCCTAATCCACTACTCGATCACAAAATAATTAACATTGGGCTTCACTAGAATAGCTTCAATTAAGAAGATTATCAGTGGTGATGAAAGAAAAAAAGTAAAACATGTGTAAGGAATGCTCAACACAAATAAGTATAATTTTCACACACGCTTCCATACTATTGAATGAATTGAGTAGAGAAAAAAAGGTCTACACGAGTGGTTCAAATCTACTACTCAAACACCAAATAAGCTGACATTATATGCAATAGAATATCTCCAAATAAGTAAACTATCAACTATCAAAAAAAGGTGCCAAAAATATAGACAAGTCTCTGAAATATGATGGCCCATGGTGGTGATGGAAAAGATAAGCAACTGATTAAGTGTAAAGGTTCTTAGAATAGAGCAACAAATGCATGAAGATAGATAAAGCTGAATCAATAAACCCCCATGGCACTTTATAGATTAATGTGAGTATATAACACCAAATTGAGACAAGGAAGACACTGGGATTCAATATAATAGCTCTAAAATAAGGATACTATTTACATATCAAATAATCCATCAAGAGAGGTGCTCCAAAAAATAAGGGAGTAAAGAAGGTGTCCCCATAGAAGAAGGTGAGGCGCTAAGAAAGGGGCCTTGAGGAGACATGACACAACTACCAATGTGTCAAAGTAATAATGCATCTCATGGAATGATAGAAGAGTGTGGAAAATGATGAAAAAATCCATGATGTATTCAAACACACCAAAAAAATATCAATAGGCAAAAAACAAGAACGTGCAAAGCACATACAAAAAGATGTTGGACTCAATCAAAAAATGCATCCAAGATAACACATGCATGAAGTAAAATATAAGGATCATAGTATAGGAAAAAATATGTAGGAGTAATAATGTAAACTTAATAATATTACATTATACTTAGCTGAAAATACATCCATGAGTGCAACAAATGATGATAACGCAATTGAGAAGAAACACGAAGGAAGTTTGTTATGCTTGTGAGGGGGTCTGACCTTCTTCTAGACTAGAAATCACCTTATGATCTCTAAAAAATTAAATAGATAAGGTATATGAAAAATAATTAATAATCCCTCAAAAAATTATTAAAACATATAAAAATCCATCACCATTGAAAATGTCACCACAAACTATAAGCATATGGTAGCACACGAATGTGAAGAGACCCTTCCAGAATGTGGCACTTTATAGAATAGTGGATTTTTACAATTTTATGACACAAATGGAATAGAGAATTTAAAAAAATGCACTTTTGAAAAAAATATAAGTCTAATCCGAGTTATGGTTCAAAAGTTATAAGCATTTCTATTTCCCAAAAAAATGGTTCAAAATAATTAAAAAATAACACAAACTAGTATTTGAGATCAAATCATTAACAAAAATAGGTGTGAAACCTCTCCTTGGAACTTTAATTTTTCCATGCACTTAAAAAAGTTGATGGAAGTGAAAAGTAGACCTTCTAATTACCTTAGGATGTATACATGTGAGTTTGACTTCCTCTTTAAGCAAAAAATACAACTTATAACAAAAGCTAATAATATTCCAGTTGTGTAAAGAAGAGAAAATGGAGAATATTATTATTTTTTTGCTAAGAGGGGTTCCAAAATTATTTTTCAATTCAGATATAACCTCATTCAATTCCTTAATCCTTCCATATATTAGCAACAAGTAAGATGAGAAAGTTATGAGAAGAATTCTAAAGCCACATGCTTTAGATTTTGCTAATAATAATTTTAATGTAGAAGAAAATAATTTGAACCTTTCCACAAGTGAAGCTAAGAGATCTAAACCTATCTAAGGCAATAATAAATAATAGATCCAATGCATGTAAGCAAGTCCACCCTCACTGCTACACCATTTTTCCCATGTCCAAATGAAAACCAACACCTTTATTCAACTTTTTAAACTTTTCCAAAGCCAAAAACTCTAAAACACCTTGGGAGAATAAAGGACCCAAAGTTGTCAGCAAATCTAAAGATAAGAGAGAATAAAAAGAATCCAATGCATAAATTTATTCTTCCAACAAAAAAGGGATGCCTATCTCTGATTTTCAATGCCTATATCTGATCCAACTACTATCTTTGATCCAACAGCTCAGAGAAAAATATGCCACACCAAGATCTAGAAAAAAATGAAGAAAAGAGATGCCAATTCTATAAAAATCAATGCATTGGTTTATGGTTTACTAGCAGATCTAAAATGCAAATAAAAAATTCACACCTTACAAGCATCCAATGCCTAGTACAAATTAGAAATGGCAATGTTTTTCTAAAAACAGAGGGATGCCACACCTAATAAACTTCAATGCCAATCTTTAGAAAAAAATTCCAAGTTTAGATATGTGAGAAATTACACCAACTTGTAGATCTAAAGTATGTGAGAAATGAATCCATAAAATCACTAAGTTTTAGAACTACCTATCATTAATAGTGAATGATGCCAAGAACAGATCACAAAGTACCAATTTACAATAGAAAATAAATGTTTTCTTCCAATACCTATCTTTGCCAAAATAAAAAAAATAGATCCAAAGCAAGGTTCTCTAAAAAACTTTATTTTTAACGATAGATTTGAACCTTTCCCATCCAATAACAATGAATATTAATTCCAAGCTTTGGTGGTTTGCCAAGATTAGATCTGAACCTCTATCAAACTAAAAAACTAAAAAAAACCAACTTTGGATCTCTTTCCCATGTAGTAGATAGAGAAATCTTCAACACCTTGCTATAAGAAAAGAAACAATCAAAAGATCCCCTTTGCTTCAATGGTATGACATTAAACCAAATATATAAAAAACCATTCATTCTCCTTCTAAATGAACCAAAACTTTAGATTTGAAACCAAAACCAAAATAAAATCACAAAAATAGATTCCAATCAACTCAAATCCAAATCACATTATGAGGACAAACAAATGCAATGAAGTAGGTTGAGTAATGGCTATTGGAGATGGCTCTGATTACCATGAAAGAGTTATCAAAATGCTTTAGCCAAGAACTCTCCAATGACACATTACCATAGCCATAGATACTTAATAATAAACAAGAGGAAACCAATTTGTTGGTTGAATATTTTGTCGATCAACGTACTGATAAAAAAAATAGGTCTAATCAGCCAAAGTAGGAAGATTAGTCATCCAAATGTGTAGGTTTACCACATTAGAAGGGGACTGATCTCTCCTCTCATCAAGGGGAGGTTCCCTATAGGTATGATATATATATATATATATATAGAAAATAATACTTAAGGGTAGGACAAACCATCCATCTCTCTTTTTTCAGAGATGATGCATGCAAATCAAAGGAAAAACTAAAGGGAAATGACAAAAATCACTCCTCTTCTTTCATAAGTACTATTCTGCAAACCACAAGAATACTCCTGGTAGTAAATGCAAAATGTAACCAAGGATGTAGTAACTAGCAAATCGAGATGTAACACAAAGTCTTCACCTGAATTTCCCAATAATAAGATACAAAAGACAATGAGGGAACAAAGTCATCCCAAGGTCCTTTACATAGAAATGAAAAGAAAACACACTAAAGGCAATTATGGGGGTAGAAAGTCTCTCCATAGTCGACTCTTTAGGACACCTTCCTGACTACTGTCACTAATTCTGCTTGTTGAATTAAAGGAACAAAAGATATATTAAGGAAAAAGACATAAGAACAGCTTCCTCAACAATAAAGATATCACAGTACAAAGTCTAAAAAATCACTTGCTTTTTTATTCCAATAATAAAATATGGTCAACAATCTAAGTTCAAAGTCTCAGTAATGCCTTTCAATTTGGACAGAGTTTCATTCTGATTGTCAAAAAGAGATGTTTTTACAATAAAAGAGAGTCCCTTATATAGCCTCTTCAAGAAGGACTCAGGAATAGTAACACATCATGTTGCATTGAAATTTGTTAAGAAGACAAGCTGGAATTTAGGGGCATCTACCCATTTGCTTTTCTCAATGTATAGAAACAAGTCATGCTATTGAAAGTTTGCATCTTTCAATGTCCACCTGGCAATCTGATCTTTCTTCATCATTCCTTCTTTTTTGGTTAATTGAATTAGGTCCTAGATTCAATTTTCTATTCTGTTCCTTCCTCACTTCCTGATGGTCTTGGCCTTAAAGCCTGTGAATGCATTTGGGTCTATAGATTACAAGGACCAATGGCTATTTTATGAGCTTTGAAATTGATGTTTACACACCCGTCACTACATTTTCAATGGCTAGTTCATTATCTTGAATTTGACGTCTTTGAGCACGTCACCCTTTGGTCTTTCTTTGGGTTTCTTATTTTAAATCCTCCTGAAGGGGAGCTGACCCTTTGATTTGGCAGCCAAGAGTCCCTCACAAGGGCACCTGCCCTTTAGGGTCCTTCGGTGGCCTTTTATCTTTGGTAGTCTCTCACGGCTTTCCTATGGATTGTCTCAGCAGGCATTTTCCCTGGGCTTTCTCCATAGACAAATTCCCATAGACAAAATTCAATTGAAAAATTCTCACGAGCATTTTCCCCAGGCTTTCTCCATGGGCATTTTCTTGCAGACAAAAAGTCTACAAAAATTTCCCGCAAACAAAAAGTCTGCAAAATTATTCCATTTTGTTCCGTTTGCCTTGGTCTTTATGAATTCCTTCAATATTTCCTTTCGTAGCTTCTTTCCCACATTCCTTTGGACTTTTTGTCTAAAGTAATTCCTTTGGACAAAAAGTTCGAAGGAATAATGCCTTTGTTTGCCTTAAATAAAATTCTAAAAGAATTTACCTTAACTGCCTTCTTTGAAAATGACCCTTCTGAAGGGTACTCTTGTCAACCAAGTGCCCTCCACAAGGGCACTTGTCCTTTAGGAAGCTTCTATGAATTTCTACATTGAACCACTCCTTTGAACCTGAGTTGATGAACCAAGGTGATGAACCAACTGTTGAACCATTTGATCGAACCGTTTGATTGAACCAAAGCACTGAACCACTTGGTTGAGCCAAACGTTGAACTGCTTGGTTGAACCAAAATGGTTTAAGCCGATGAACCCTTTGATTGAACCAAGTCTTCAAACCAAGTGAATGAAGTAAAGCATTTGAGCCAAGTGAGTGAACCAAAGCATTGAACCACTTGGTTGAACCAAACGTTGAACCAAGCTGATGAACCAAGCTTTGAACCAAAATGGTTCAAGACAATGAACCAATTAAATGAACCCACCTTTGAACCAAAAGATGTTGAACCAACCATTGAACCAAGATTTAGTTCAATGGTTCAAATGAAGCCTTTGAACCAACTGATGAACCATTTGATTGAACCAAAGTGATGAACTTTGTCGATTGAACTTTGCAGTTGTGTTGAGAGCTTTTTTAATCTATTAAACCAAATGCATTGAACCTATTGTTGATGCTTGTTGATGGACATTTTTTATTGAACTAAGGTGCTGAACCAATCCTAAAAATGACAAAGTGTTGGAAACTAATTCTTTTGATTGAACTCACTTGCAGAAGCCTTTGAACCTGTAGAAATGAACCTGTGAAGCCCATTGAACTTGGCCTATAGAGTCCATATATTTTTGAGAAGCTTGAAAAATGAGAAATTTGAATGCCCAAGAAAAATTTTGAAAATGTTGTTCCAAAAACGAGTGATATTTTTGGGAGACAACAACTGGCTCTAGTTGGGGAACTTCTGTCAATTGTAAAAAGAATTGAAGGGAGTAGAATCCAAAATCTCTAGTGTCTCCATGTGTACCATTGGGATATGGAGTCATGCTACACAGAAATGGAAGACATCAAAAATTAAAATATATAAAATAAAACAAAAATAAAAACTATACAAATATACATATATACATATGCAATGATCGGATACTTCAAGAGTTGAAGTGTTTCAGATGCTACCCATTATGAGAAAGAGAAAAGAGTGTGCCATTTTGATATTTCAATAGAAAGTTGTTTTCACCAATGTGCTGATGAATTATAAATGGGCCTCTCCAAAGAAAGTCAAATTTTCCATGCATCCCCTTTGGTTCTCTCCTTTTGTCTCACAGCAGGACTTGATCCCCAATCTGGAGATCACGATTTTTTGCCTTCTAGTCAAAGAGTTTCTTTACCAGACTTTGATGAGCAACAATTTTGTCCATGACCATGGTTCTCTATTCATTCAACTTAGTTAGACACATGATTCTCTTATCAAGAGAGCTTTCATATGTCTGATCTTTAATTGTCTTTTCCAATTTCAAGGCTAGCAATTCTAAGGTGATTGGTATCTCAACATTGATACCATAAAGAAGTTGAAAAGGAGACATACCAATTGCCCTCCTTGGTGTGATTATGTCTACTCATAGAGAATAAACCAATGCTTTATTCCATGTCCTTTGATTGTCATCTGCTAGCTTCTTGATGATAGTTACCAGGTTCTTATTGCTGGATTCAACTTGTCCATTTCCTCGTGGAAAATAATCAGAAGAGTGAGAGAGTATAATTCCATAATAGAAATAGAATTGTGTAATCTCCTGAGAGGTGAAACAAGCTACATTTTTATTAACAATTTCAATTGGAACTCCAAACCTAGAAATGATATTCTCTTTGAGGAAGTTACATACAACTTTTGAAGTAGCATGCTTAGTTGGGATTGCTTCTACCCACTTGGTAAAATAGTTAGTTGTTGTAAGGACATAATCATGTCCAACACTTGAAGATGAGGTTATAGTCCCAATAAAATCAATCCCTTATTACTGGAAAGGTTCTTCTATGATCACTGGCTTGAGAGGCATAGAAGTTAACTTGGGTCTTCCAATAAATTGCTGACAAAGTTCACATTTCCTAACCCACTTATGTGCATCTTGGAAAAGAGTTGGCCAATAATACATGGCTCGTAGAATCTTGTGAGTAGTCACAAGAGCAAAAAAATGTCCTCCACAATCTAGATTTTAGAAAGATTTCAAAATATGGCTTTATTTCTCTTTGTCTACATAGCGAAAGAATACTCCATCTATGCTTCTCTTGTACAAGCCGTTGTCCCAAATGACAAAATTGGTAGCTTTCAACTTGATAATCCCCTTTTATTTGTAAGACAAATGAGAAGAACATTTACCATAAGTAAGGAAATGAGTGATACCTGAATACCATTCATTGGTAGTGGAGACAAAAAGGAATGTTGGAGTATCTTGCACTTTAGCTTCTTCATGTTGTGTATCTTCTAGCTTGTTGTCAGCAATTAATTAGCATAGGCCTTTACCCCTGACTAGCTTTTTTAGCTTGATGTCTAGATCAAAATCTTGGATCTTTGCAATCTGATTACCTCTTTTCATGCCAAACTCCTACTGAGTTAATATAGACTTGATTATAGTGTTAGGAATTAAGGCGGTAGTGTGCAAATTCATAATATAGAAGCGAAAATGTTTAACTTCTTTCACCAACACATAAGCATGCCTCTCTACATTTGAATAATTCATCTCTAGGGTTTTGAGAGGGCAACTCATGAAAGAGATAGGAGATTCCATACCTTCCTTGTCCTATTGAACAAGAATTGCTAAAAGAGTGTGTTCAGGCGCATAGATGTATATGTTTAAATCTTTGTTGTAATTTGGACAAACCAAGGTAGGGGCGTGAGCAATGGCAGTCTTAATATCCTAAAATGCTGACTTGCCTTCTTTAGTCCATCTGAAGATGGTCTTCCCTTTCATCATGTTCACAATGTGTCTAGTCTTTTTAGCAAATTTGGGGATGAATCTCCGTAAGAAATTCACCTTTCTAAAGAAAGAATGAACAATATTTTTGCTTGTAGGAAAATTAAGCTCTTGAATAGACTTGACTCTGTCTGAGTCAATCTTTATGCCTTCTTTCTACACAATGTGTCTAAGGAGTTTCCCCTTTGTTACTTCAAAAATAGACTTCTTGGGGTTTAAGGAAATACCATTCTAGTGGCAACACTCTAGCACTTATTGTAAGTGGCATACATGATTAGATCGATGCTTTGAAAAGATAGTCAAGTCATCAAGGTATACCACTATGATTTACCAATCTTATCTTTGAAATATAGATCCATTGCTCTCTAAAAGGTAGCACTAGCATTTATCAAGCCAAAAGGCATTATTTTATATGCAAATGTACCCCAAGGTGTGGTGAATGTAGTATTGTGTTGGTCTGCTTCAACTTGATTATATCCTGAGAAGCCATCCAACATTGATCACATCTCTAAACCTATCACTGTTTGAAGCACTTAATCCATAGTTGGCGAAGGATAATTATCTTTAAAAGATGCTTGTTTTAGATTCTTGAAATCTACACAAATGTGAATTTCACCATTCTTCTTCCTTACAGGTACTATGTTTACAATCCATGTGGAATGATGGATTGGGAAGATGATTCTAGAATTTAACATTTTTATATCTCAGACAAAATAGTACCTAATATTTTTGGATTGTAATGCCTGGATTTTTACTTATAGGGCATTGAATCAACCTTGAGAGGAATGTCATGGCAGATTTCATCAGGTCTGAGAGACTTCAAGTCTTCATAAGAATATGCTAAGACATCCATGTATTGATAGAGTAAAGAGGTGAACTTGAATCTTTCTTTAGGGGTGCAACACTTATCAATGTCGACCATCTTGGGATTTTCTTTAGTGGTCAGATTTACTTGATCGAATCCCTTAGAGAAACTTGAGTCTATTTGTTGTTGTTTAATGAATCTATCATGCTTGTCAAATAGCTTCTCAAAAGAAACTAGGCCTTTGGAAATTTTGTTTCCTTTCAACTGTAAGAATCCTTCATTTATATCTGAACTAGATTCAGAGGCTGATTCATACTTCTGAGGTTCACTGCCTTCAAAATGTAGTTGTTCAAAATTGTCTTTTCATTCTAGGAAAGCAATGATTTGATGATCATCATTGAATACTTACCAATATTCAGCATTGTCAGGAACACTTGGTCTATATACTAGCTCAATAGTATTCCTATCTTCTTTGAAATCTGAATGAGGAACTAAGAGAGTTCTTGAAATAGCAAGTGCATCAGCTCTATCATTAGACTCTCTAGGTATGGCAGAAATGTTGAAAGCATCAAAGCTTTTAATTTGGTCCCAAACTAGGTTACGGTAGTGGTGTAATATTTCATTCTTGGTTTGGTAAAGATTTCTTACTTGACAAACCACTAATTTAGCATCCCCTTTGGTATGAAAAAACTTGATGCCTTTTTATTGAGCAACCTTCATTCCAAGCAGCAAAAATTCATATTCAGCTGTATTGTTAGTGTTTCTAAATTGTAATTTGTAAGATGAAGGAAACATATCTCCTTGAGGAAATATCAACACAATCCTAGCTCCTGAACTAGTAGAGGAACAGCTACCATCAAATTCCAAAGTCCATATCTCATCTGATACTAATTTTTCTTTAGACTTTCCTTCATCAGAGATGGAGGATCCTTCTTCATCTGTATTGCAGCCTACTAGTTCTTTTGATATTCTAGTTGAACTAATTTTTGAGTTGACACTTTCAAGAATTATATCAAATGTTTCATGAACTTTGTCTATAGATAGAAAATAGTTACCCATGCCTACGGATTCAAAAAGAATTTAAGCTTCAGGGGCTGGTGTCTAGGTGACCACATATTTTTACTCCTTTTTAGGGAGCAACCTCTTCATTATGCCTTGTACAGGGATCCTTTCCTCAAATAGATCCATGCTTAGTTCTCCTCCCATGTCCTTGCAGAAATTTCATCCAAGCAAAATGCCATAGGATGTTGGGATGTCAGCCACCAAGACAGTCATCTTTATTCTCTTATTTGGAAAGGCTACAAATGCAAATTGGGCATCTTTGATTTGCCCCAACAATGGTACTTACTTATTCTCCATGGAGAAACATCTCCCAAATGTTTTGGTTAGTGTGAGACCCAGAGACTTAGCTGCTTTAGCAGGCATGACATTGTCATATGTGCCCGAGTCTATAATACAATTACTCAACTTGTGGCCATTAATTAACAGGGAAACATAGAAAGGTTCTATCTTTTTAGGAACAGCTGGAGGAGTAATGACAATACTATTTGGAATAGGCATGTTCTTTGGAGAATCAAGAGTTACCTTTTTAGCTTTTTGTGCTACAAGGATGGTTTGGTTCTTAACACATTGGATCAGTTTATCTAATTGATCAAGATTGGACTTAAAATATTCAAACTCAGAAATTTGTATTTTTGTCTTTTTGACATGATTGATTATGTCAAATGGTTGAATTGAGCTAGGTACAGAGGAAGGTATTTCAACTTTTTGGGTTTTAGAAGGGATGGGAGGGCTTGTTTGTGAATTTAAAGTAGAAGGTGAAGGTGAAATGGATCTATTTGCCATTTGAGTGATCACCAGATCCTTTGACTAGAAAGGTAGAGTGGTTCCATGCTTAGCAATCATGACTGCTGGCTGAGATTCCTCTTATGTCTTTCCTTTATCAGCTTGTTAGACTGATTGGTTGTTGGACCTAGTAAACACTGCATATGATCCATCAAAAGCTTCTCCTTTACTTCCAATTTCATCTTGGTAGTTTAGGAAACTAATGTGAGAGTCGCTAGCTGATTCTTCTTGATTTTCTATAAGGATATCAGCGTAATTTTCTTGATTCAATTCAGGCTGGAAAGAGAACTCTGATTCTGCTTCAAGATATCCCATTACTGAATTAGTTAGAGGAGCTTCTAGGACATGTTTACCTTATGGGGGAGGAAGGTGATTTTTTTGCCCTTGATTCCTGGCATCATTGCCCTAATATGACTGATTTGGGAATGTCCTTCTATATGAAAGATCAGAAGACATTCCTTAAGCTATTTTCTTTTTGAGAGTAAGCAACTCATTTGCCAATTTCTACACCATTGGATCTATGGTGCTTGTAGATGAAAATTCAAAAGATAATGAAGCTCTATTTTTATTTGGATCTATTCTTATCTTCCTTGCTAAGATGAGATCATCTTCTACCTTAGTGGCCAAATGTTGAGCTGCAACAAGATCTATTTGATCAGCACGTCTCAAAAGAAAACTTACTTCGGGTAATTGAGAATTAATGAAGAAACATTTAATATTCTCAATTATAGGTCGAGTAATTACAAGAATTCTATTTCTTAGTTTGTCAAATTTGGCTATGAAGTCTCTAATAGGCTCATAAGGCTCTTTATTCATCTATGTAAGTTGAGCCAAAAGTGCATGTGCATCTTCTACAAGTTTGAATCTGGCTTGAAACTTATCTTTGAGAGTATTCCAATCAGTCACTAATAGATCCTATAGATGATAAAACTAATCTGCAGCATCACCTTGTAATGTTTCTACAAATAGCCTGACTACTACATCTTCAAATTCTACTTTAATTACTCCACAGGCTATGTTGAAGCCTGTAATGTGTTCATTAGGATGAACTTTCCCATCACCATAGAATTTGGGGAAATTCTTCCTTGAACTATGTGGAAGCTCATGTAGAGGTGGAATAAGATTGAGAGGACCAAAAGCATTACCCTAGGGGCCTTGAACTACCATTATAGTATTATGAAAAGGAGAGATAATAAATCTCAGAGGCGTAATTATTGGCAAAGCTTTATCAATAGTAGAAGTAGATACTTCATCTGGCAATGGAGATCTAACTTTAGTAGGAGGAAAGATTTTGGTTCGTTGGAGATGAGATGGTGAAGGAAATAGATCAAAATCACTTTGATGTACCAACTCGAATACAAGGTCAATGATACCTTTAGCCCTTTGGCTTTGTGTATACCTTGAATCTCCCAGATTGTGAAACAAAAATGGGAAAAGAATTGACCTTGCTTCAGTTTGCAGCTTGAGGCTTTAAACTATGCATTCTTTCTCAATTAGTGTGGAGGTGAATGGATAGATTATAAATGGATAATGGATATTATATCCCCAGCGGAGTCACCAAAAACTGTTTGTTGAATATTTTGTCAATCAACGTACTCATAAACAAAATAAGTCTGATCAGCCAAAGTAAGAAGATTAGTCATCTAAATGTGTAGGTTTACCACATCATAAGGGGACTAATCTCTCCTCTCATTAAGGGGAGGTTCCTTATAGGTATGCTATATATATATTAATAGAAAATAATACTCAAGGGTAGGACAAACCATCCATCTCTCTTTCTTTAGAGATGATGCATACAAATCAAAGGAAAAAATCAAGGGAAATGATAGAAAGCACTCCTCTTCTTTCAGAAGTACTATTCAGCAAACCACAAGAATACTCTTGGTAGTAAATTCAAAATGTAACCAAGGATGTAGTAACTAGCAAATCGAGATGTAGGACAAAGTCTTCACTTGAATTACCCCAGAATAAGATATGAAGGATAATGAGGGCACAAAGTCATCCCAAGGTCCTTTACACAGAAATGAAAAGAAAACACACTAAAGGCAATTATGGGGGCACAAAGTCTCTCCACAGTTGACTCTTCAGGACACCTTCCTGACTACTGTCACTAATTTTGCTTGTTGAATTAAAGGAACAAAAGATATATTAGGGAAAAAGACATAAGAATAGTTTCCTCAAAAACAAAGTTATCACAGCACAAATTTTGAAAAATCACTTGCTTTCTTATTCCAATAACAAAATATGATCAACAATCTAAGTTCAAAGTCTCAGTAATGCCTTTCGGGTAGAGTTTCATTTTGATTGTCAAAAAGATATGCTTTTACAATAAAAGAGAGTCACTTATATAGCCTCTTCAAGAAGGACTTGGGAACGGTAACACATCATGTTGCATTAAAGTTTGTTAAGAAGATAGGTTAGAATTTAGCGGCATCTACCCATTTGCTTTTCTGAATGTAGAGAAACAAGTCACACTATTGAAATTTTGCATCTTTTGATGTCCACCTGGTGATCTGATCTTTCTTCATCATTCCTTTTTTGGTTAATTAAATCAGGTCCTGGATTCAATTTGTTGTTTTGTTCCTTCCTTGATTCCTATTGGTCTTAGCCTTAAAGCCTATGAACGCATTTGGGTTTGTAGATTACAAGGATCAACAACTATTTTATGAGCTTTGAAATTGACATTCACGCACCTGTCACTACGTTTTCAATGACTAGTTCACTTTCTTGAATTTGACATCTTTGGGTGCATCACCCCTTGGTCCTTCTTTGGCTTTCCTATTTTTCATCCTCCTAAAGGGGAGGTGACCCTTTGATTTGGCATCTGAGAGTTCTCTGCAAGGGCACCTGCCCTTTGGGGTCCTTTGGTGGCCTTTTATCTTCGACAGTCTCTCACGACTTTCCTGTGGACTATCTCTGTGGGCATTTTCCCTGGGATTTCTCTGTGAAAAAATTCTTGTGGAATAAAGTCCATGGACAAATTCCCATAGGCATTTTCCCTGGGCTTTCTCCGTAGGCATTTTCCTACAAACAAAAAGTCTATAGAAATTTCTCACAGACAAAAAGTCCATAGAATTATTCCATATTGTTTTGTTTGCCTTGGTCTTTGTGATTTCCTTCAGGATTTCCTTCTACGAATTCTTTCCAAAATTCCTTTACACTTTTTGTTTGAAGGAATTCCTTGAGATAATTTTTTTGAAGGAATAATGCTTTTGTCTACCTTAAACAAAATTCTGAAAGAATTTACCTTAACTACCTTCTTTGAAAATGACCCTTTCAAAGGGTACTTTTGTCGACCAAGTGCCCTCCACAAGGGCACTTGTCCTTCAAGAAGATTCTTTGAATTTTTGCATTGATTCACTCTTTTAAACCGAGCTAATGAACCAAGGTGATTAACCAAGTTTTGAACTATTTGATTGAACCAAAGCCCTGAACCACTTGGTTGAACCAAATGTTGAACTGCTTGGTTGAACCAAAATGGTTCAAGCCAATGAACCATTTTATTTAACCAAGTCTTCGAACCAAGTGAATGAAGAAAAGAAATTGAACCAAGTGAGTGAACCAAGTGAGTGAACCAAAGCATTATACCACTTGGTTGAACCAAACATTGAACCAAGCTGATGAACCAAGCTTTGAACCAAAATGGTTGAAGCTGATGAACCAATTGAATGAACCCACCTTTGAACCAAAAGACGTTGAACCAACCATTGAACCAAGCTTTGGTTCAATGGTTCAAATGAAGCCTTTGAACCAACTAATGAACCATTTTATTAAACCAAAGTGATGAACTTTATTGATTGAACTTCGTAGTTGTGTTGAGAGCTTTTTAATCTATTGAACCAATTGCATTAAACCTGTTCTGATGCTTGCCGACGGACATTTTTGATTGAACCAAGGCATTGAACCAATCCCAAAAATGACCAAGTTTTGGAAACTGATTCTTTTGATTGAACCTACCTATAGAAGCCTTTGAACATGTAGAAATGAACCTATGAAGCCCATTGAACTTGGCCTACAGAGTCCGTAGATTTCTAAGAAGCTTGAAAGATGAGGAATTTGAATGCCCAGGACAAATTTTGAAAAGGGAAGAGACAATTTTGGTTGATAGGAGCAAAAAAGTTTAAATGTTGTTCCAAAAATGAGTGATATTTTTGGGAGACAACATAATTGACAAAACAAATCAATTTTTATACTCCAATTATATGAATACAAAATCATAAAAAACCATGAATATTACAATGAATGCAATTGCTTATATAGGCAAGGCAAAACAATAAGCAAGTTAAACTAGTCAATTTGGGAGTAAAGTCCACATAAGACAAACATAGAATACTATAATAATAAAAAATATAAATATGAGGAAAAACTTGTATTCTAACCCAAAACACATAAAGTGCATGATGCCTACAAATTGAGTAATTATGAGACAAAATTAAGTATTTTTTCCAAATATTTTAACTTGGTATTTATTGCAAACTATCCTATAATATCTATTATTTCGATAAATTTTAAAAATGGATATTTTCTAATTGTTGGATAGTAACATGTTTTTTTGGACAAGACCAACTTACACCTTTCCCAAAATGAAGCACTATGTTTGAAATTTATTTTTGAGCATGGGTTTTGATCATGATAAGTCCACCAATATGTTTTATCAAATTTGAAAAATAAATAAATAAAATTTTCAGATAATATAAACTATTGTGTGAAATATAAATGATGTAGATATGCAATAAATGAAATAAACTAATTTTTAACTTGTTAAATTTATAAATATTCTAAAAGAGGAAAGTGAAATAAAGAGATAACTTAGCTGAGATAGAAACTATGAAACTGGTTGGGAGGATTTGTGATGATGTTGTGAATTAGGAACAATGTTTTTCTTTCTATTTGGACAAAGATGTTAGACTTAGATTGTGGGAAAGTGTTTTTTTCCTCATGTAGTGTGAATGTTCTTTAGTATTTTTTTATTTATGAATGATTATGTAGGTTCGCTTCAATTTTGTGACCTATGTGACTACGTAGGATCTCTTGATTTGTTATGAAAACCAAAATGTGTTATCTTCTTCACTTATAACCCTAATTTAATAGACAAAGATGAACAAAGGAAAAAAATATAAAGAGAGATTAGTGGTTGAAGTTTTCCTAGACCTCAACACCCCTTATGTTAAATGTTGCCTACATGCCAATACTCTAAGGAAGAATCAAACTCCATGTAGTTCTCCCATACCTTCAGTGATGTGTGTGAAAGGATAGTGTAATTCTATCTACTTCCATAATTTCTATATTACTTTGTTATTTAGCTATGACTTATGACCTTGTAATCATACACATGGTTTAACATAGCAATACTAAAGTTATATGTATTTAGAATTGGGATAAATAATGATTTTTCTCTTAATGTGTGATTATAATTATGGTGTTTTTCAATATGGAAGCCTTTTATGTGTAAAATTAATTAAAAATGTGTATTTATAGTGATTAATATGGAATTATTTCAGATATGGGTTTTTAAATGTGTGATATGACTTGTTAGATGAATTTCAATTTCAAAAACTAGTCATTATTTAGTGGGAGGATGCTAATGGCAGAATTGGATAAGACTAGGTAACACTCTTATCCAAATGGTGCATTGTTGTTTAAGGAGAAAAGAGAGATGTACTTATAGTATTGATTAGTCCTAGGATAGGCTTGATCCATTTTGAGTGAGGAATATATACATTTTGAGATCATTAGTTTCTTTTGGGGATGGGTCATCCACATATAAAGTGAAGGAAGGTGGTCAAAGGTTGTGGAATGAGGCATGAACTAAGTGGGTATAAAAAAAGTGGTCATGAGTGAAATGTTCCAAATTAAATGTTTATTTATGTTTCTACAACTACTTTTATACCAATACTCTGAAGAGAGATCAAACTCCGTGTATTTCTCCCATGCTAATGTGGGATGTGTGAAATATTAGTTAAATGGGGATTATTAGTACAATCCTAATGTAATTTAAGTGATTTAGCAATGAATTTTGACATTATAGGTGTATTTAGGCATAAATCAAAGCTATTTGGGCTGTATAGTCATATAATTTGGAAAATAGGTGTTTCTTTCTTAATGTGTAGTTAGATTAATTCCAGTGTTTTCAATATGAAAATTTATTGCCATCGAGTGAACAAGTGAATGAAAAATATGCTTATATAGTGGTATTTTTAGAAATTTATTGAATGATAATCTTAAAATATGAAATACAAACCATAAGGTGAATATGAATTTGAGTAATTATTAGTTTTATTATAAGATGATGTTGTTAGTAGATTCAAACACTACTAGTGAGAAAGATAGTCCTACAAGAGTGGCCTTGTCTAAGAATCAAATATAGCTAAATAAGAAGTGTGGATTAATATAATAATGAATTTATATTATTTATAATGAGGAATAGTAATATTATTTATAAAAATTTCTCAATATTAAGTCATCCACATATCAGAGAGGAATAATGGCTTATAGCCATGGAATTGAGCATGAGCTATGTGTGTATTAGAGATTGATCACAAGTACACTATTTTAGCATTGAATGTGAATTTATGTGTCTAAATTTCATCCTTTTATTATGTTAATTCATTAAAGTGGAATTATTATAGTAAAATAAATAAATTTATACGTAAAATTACCTAAGAATAATAGTCTTGAATATAGGCCATGCATTGAATTGTACATCACCTAAATATGTAATGAAACATATATAAATAAGTTCTTAGGATGAAAATATTAGAATACATACAAAAAAATTATAGATAAAATAAAAATAAATGAATACACCCTTATGGGGTATGTGAACCATTATGTTCTTAGTGAAAAAAATAGTGATTAGAGAGGGTAGGACCCTTGGATATTTCTTTTCATTAAAAATATTGGATTAGATTGTGCATGATCCAATCATAAATGAGAGGATAATGTGGTTAAAAAATCAAGGTGTGAATAAATCCATCATTGTATACCCATAATAGTATAGTATCTTGGAATCCTTGTATGAATTCCACTAGATAATTATGGTGTAAAATTGGTTCAAAAATGTGAATCAACTACTATAGATAAAATAAGATTCATTTTTGGTGAAAAACTAGTAAAAAAGTAGTATGATATGAGTTTGGTGTATATAGTGTATATAATGACATGAATTTCCATTAGTTTTGTAAAACTAGTGAAAAAATGAGTAAGAAAGTGGCCATGTGCCATTCACATGCCCCCAATCTAATATTTGTGCATATTGATTACAGTGACTAAGTAATATCAACTAAGTATTTGAGTAAAAATCTATGTAAAAAATTAAAAAACATGCCATATATGATGTAAAAAATATGATCAATGTCTATGATAAACCTATGTATAAAATTTTAAACTATTCTTGAGTAAGATTAAAATTGATCTGTGGATTAAGAGTATTTTTGAAAAAATTGGAATATTATGTTTTTGACCCTTGGGATGAAATAACAATATTATGGATAGACATGTCCCATACTTATTATGTAGGGGAATATTCAAAGGTCTCAATTTTTGGTTGTCACAATTATTATAAGTCATATAGAGTATGTTTCTAGTGGTTAGAGTCCTTAAGTGGTCTTAAAATTCAAATTTGAGTCTATATAGTGTTTACCCACCAAAACTAGAATTCAAATATTTGAATTCTAGGAACTAGTTTGTGTGGGATTTTTAGTATAGGAGGAAGAGTTAAATATTTGTTTAATATTGTCAAGAGGTCTAATTTATCTCAATACATGCTTAACTCTTGCAGCTAGTCTTGGTGACAAGTGTGTTAGGTATAGGTAGTCTAGACTTATTAGTGTTATTGAATAGGAACAAGAACTATTGAGTTAGTTATGGTTGAAATAAGCTTGTATATATTTATGTCTTGAGTTTTTTTTTAGAAAAAAAATTCCAAGGAAGAGAGGTGTTATTCCAAAGGAATATTTAAGGGCACCTCCATTTTAAAATAGAAAGAGATGTACTCTATTAACTTTGTATATTTTGTGTTTTGAATTGCTCTAAAGAAAAAGTTTGTATAGAGTTATTTTTGAGATATATATTATTTGTGGTGAATTTGTTAACTATTTTTCCTTGATGTTATAAATAAGTTTTTTATGGTTTCCAAATATTTTAGGTAAAGGAACAATGTTATAGACCCAATCCCTTATTCATTGTATTTTTTAACTAATGTATTCTATGTTTGAGAAGAGGAAAAATTTGCTCTGTTAAGAAGTAAATTTCAAAGAAAAAATAAAGTAAACATAGGTATCATTGGTACATATTATTTATGTTGATTTTATTATTAATATAAAGGTATATTATTGTTCTATTGGTTATTTTCATATGTCTTGGCAAGGAACCATTAGTAAACATGTAGGCAACAATTAACAAGCACACAGTTAGAATCAAGTTCTTGCAATGGTGTTAATAGAGGAGTTTTAAATAATAGGAGTTGATTTTATTAGGTATCTCAAGTATGAATAGAGGTTATAAAATTTCACTACGTTTATAAATCCTATACTTCTATGTTATTATAGAGAAATGAGTGGAAACATGAGTACAAGATTCGTTAAAGAGATTAAAAGTATACCTTGTGTTCCCTGTGTGAGGAGACAAAGAGAGACTGAGCAAGTATTTTATGATGGAATATTTATGTATGAATTGATTTGAAATTCAATTTGCATGTTTTTAAGAATCCTTTAAACCTTATTAAAGTTATCGATAAGACTCAAAGTGTGTGAGTGTGTATTGTTTTCAAAGACAAAGTAATTTAACTATAGACAATTGTAAGTGGAAACACTGTCCAGACATAGAATTTGAAGTAATAAATATACATAAGTGTAACAAAGGAATATAAATATGGATAAAGGCACATGATAGCCTATCAGACCTTAAACAAAGGTGCATTGTGAATGTTGGTACTAATCCCTTCAATCTTATTAAATTTATGGATAAGACACAAAGTGTGAGAGTGTGTATTGCTTTCAAAGACAAAGTAATCTAACTGTAGACAATTATATGTGGAAAAATAGTCTAGACATAGAATTTGAAATAATCAATCTAAAAAAGTCTAATGAAGGAATATAAAGCTGGATAAAGGTTCATGGTATCCTAGAAGATACTAAAAAAATGTTATAGTCATTGAAAATTCTTTTGAATGTTTGGAAAACCCACTTCAACCTTCTTAGGTGTCTGCAGGCTTTGGTAACCATATTCTAGGGTTTAGGAGTAAAATTCAACTTTGTAAAAATTTAAACAACCAAAATTCCATGAAAATTGGTTATTAGGAGTGTTTTAAATATTTTGGTGGTTTTACATCTTTATGGCACCTTTAGTATAGTTTTTGTATGACTGTAGGCAATATAGAACCCTAAGAGGCCTAATAGGCTTAAATAATGACCTATAAGGGCTTAAAAGAGTGGTAAAAACATTGATTTAAGGTAAAAAGCTTTTTTAAGTGAAGCAAATCCATAAAAGGTATTTGAATATGGTCATATTTTTTCAATAGAGGGCCATACATGTCTGTACAAGAATAAAAGAGGCAAAAAGGGCTATAAGAGACCCTGTCAAGGTGGCAAAAGTTGTGAACAAGGTGAAATATGCTTGGAGAGACTTTGTGATGTGGATGATGAGACTAACATGAGTGGTTTTAACATGATATTGATTTAAATAAACCTAAAAGGATCATTGAACCAATGTCTTTAGTGTGACGCGAAGGTGCTCATTGGAATAAGGCTAGAAAGAGTGAGACTAAGAAAGAATAACAAGATAATAAAGACAGAATTAGACAGAAGTTGGTGGTAGGTTTGGAATGAGATTAGAGAGGTTTATAGGTGATTTAAAATCATATATATGGGTAATAACATGCATAATAAGGACTCCAAACTTTGTAGAAGTTAACAAACAACCAAGGACTAAGGAGAAAGATCAAAGAAAGGTAGAGTTTTCAAGTCAAAGAATCAAATTAGATGAGAAATTGATGGAAATAATAGAGGTAAGTGTGAAATTTTGTGTTTATATCCATATTATAAAATATTTTTGAATCCATTTTCATCATCTGGTATCAAATCAAGAAGGTTCTTGGAAAGAGAAATTGTAAGCAAAGAAAGGTACAAATTTATTTTTGTTTTTATGTTATGTATTTAATCAGTTTATGAAAACATGATGAAGGTTATTTAGAAGGATTCTAATGAGGTTTTTATGTACATGAGAGAGAGGTATAAAAGTGAGAAATTTGTGATGAATCCCTTAAGTGAAGAGGCTTAAAGAGAGAAAGTAGAGAGCTAGTGAGAGCTTCGAGAGAGAATCTCAAGAGGAGAGCTTAAGAAAGAAGAGAGAGACCAAGTGAAGGTCACAAAGACAAGTGAGAAGGATTTTAAAGAAGAGGGATAGGTCAAAAATAGACCTATATAGAGATTGAAGAGTGAAGACAGTAATATAAAAATATAAAGGGATTAAAACAAGAAGATGGCCACAAGGGAGTGAAGAAAGAGGAAGATGAAATGAGGGAGATTGCTGAGTTGAAGGCATAATTGATAGGTTTAGAGAAATATTTAGAGGATATAATACCAAAGTTTTCAATTATGATTAGAACAAGAGTGAGATAGCCTCTCATAGACATAATTAATAAGACAAATCAAGTAGAAGTAATCAAAGTGAAGAGATAATTGAGAGAGTTGAACAAGTATCCTAAGGTGACAAAGGAGGATGCAAGCAACACTCATAATTTTAAAAATAATGATGCTTTGGTATTTGTTAATTAAGGTTTGAGAGTTGAAAAAGAGGATGAGATAGTTGGGCCAATGCATGGACTCAATAAATAAAAAAAAGAAGCATATGACTAAGTGGTGTTCAAGAGGTATGTTTTGGCATTAATATACACCCTTGGAGAGAGTTATTCAAGATACCTCTAACTAAGAGATAATATGAGAACAACCCCATGTTGTGGGTAACATATGATGGGGATGAATCTCTAGAGAAGGTCAGCTTCCTCTTGATGGATCACCTATATTAATGTTGTCATAGGGAAAAGGGTTATAAAGGGGAAAAGGCTCCTAAAACATTTAACCAAGTGATGCACCAAATAAAAATGGTAAACTCCCATAAGCTTTAACCCACACTAGATCTACACAAGACAATACTAGATCACACAACCTCATAGACCAGCTGATTGCATAAGTGTTTCATGGACTAGGCTCAATATGAACATTAATAAAGACCTGTAATAGCTTGAAAACACCCTAAATTAGGTCATAAAGGAAGAGAATGGATGAGGGAGATTATCCTTCACTATGCCATCATGCACAACTCACTCAACATAGATACAATGCAATAGATAGGTAAAGAAAGTCTTTTACTACCTCAAGAGGTAGTTATTACAAATTATTGACATGGTTTAGCCTAATAAAGATGAGAATATTTTGAAATATCTTAGAGAGTCACCTACTCTTCAGAAGAATGATAGATTCTAATTCTAAGATCCAAGAGAGAGAGAGATATTACAAATGGAAAGAATGGGTGATATAGAGAAATGGAAAAGAGAGAGGAGGGAACATGTTAACCAAGAATAATAAATGATCTAACACCCCATTTAAATGAATGTTTCACCATATTTTGATAAAATTGGGACCAATTCTTCATCAACAAACTAACCTTTATTTGCTTCAATTATTCTTCAAGTTGTTCTCATTGGCTGAAAAATACACTAGAAGACAAGAGTCTATTTTTAGACAATGAGTCATGATTTTATTTTTGGATAACATATTTAAAGGCTATATAAAATAATTAAATTCTCCATTGTACTCTCTAATCCCCAAAATTTCTCCTTGGAAATCTATGACACCTTCCACTTGGATTGCTTGTGAAGACAAAATCTTCATATATTGAAACTGACAGAGTCATCACCATGTCTACTTTGAGTGGTGGTAAGTACCTTATTTGTAAAAGATATAGCCATTTATATATATGAAACATTTTTACATAACTATATATTTTTCCCTACTCCATTTGAGCATAGATATTTACTATAAATAGAATACCATTCTAATTTATTTATTTTCATATAACTATAATATAGATTAAAACCTAAAGGCTGTATAGTCCTATCTCAACAACTACCAATCCATCCTTGATCTCTATATTATGCCCTAAAAGACCTATTTTTACCTCCAAGCATTTATGGAAATTAAGATTTCATTGTATCCATAGATCTTCTTTAAATTTCGATGATCATAGTCATAAAACAATTCTATAACCCTAAATGATGGCATTTATAAGTTCTAAATATTTGAACTAGAGGTCGATACTTTGATTTAATGGTGATGAAACTTAATTATAACCATCTTGACTATATGACTGTGTCCCATGTTTATGGGTGCTCGACTGAGCTCTAATGGTGACATGTGCCATTTTAAACCTTACTTTGATTTGACCTAGGTCATATTCAACCTTTATTTGAATTTATTAGCTTTTGAATTTTAACAATGATCATCAATCTTGATCTAGGCCTTCTCAAATTATGTCATATGTCATCTCTCCATTCATTCTTAGGATCCTATTTTTAGCTCTTTGACTCCTTGACCTTATGTATATCATAGATCTCCCTTTGTATGACTGAATGTGATCCATAGAAATTCTACCAATCTAACATGGTTGAGACACTTGCCACCCATACATTTTATCATAGGATCGACTAACCTTTTGACCCACTACTTGTCATTGATCTACTTGGTATGATGGATCATGCACTATTGATCTATTTGGGACCACTACCCTTATTAGTCAATGTGCACTATTAGATGTAGATTATACTCTTGATATTATACCACTTATCACTTACATGTTCACCTTGGAGATATTTTGAACTTTTGAATTGATGTTCACTATTGATATTTGATACATGATCAAATGCATGTCATTATATCTTTGGGACCCAATGACTCTATCATATCACCACTCACCATTAGACTTGACATGAGTTCCCATGATTTGGACACTTATCAACTCTAAATTTAACCTTGGAACATTTTAATTTAAATGACTATTTCATGAAGCTTAAACTTAACATCCCCATACATGTCTTACTCTGTAAGTCTAACCTTAAAGGCTTATATCTTGATATAAAAATATCGTCAAGACAAAAAATTTACAAAGCATGATTTAGGCATGAAGGACATCATGTCCATGTAATCCTTTGGCCTAAGAGGCTCCCCAAGTGCATTTATTAAATGTGTAATTAGGTTGACCTATTTATTTTTACATGACATGTTAATGATGATATAGATCTTCTATGCTTATGCAAGAACTTTCAAGGATCAAAATAAGTTTCTGAGACCCATGAAACCTGCTTTATATCCATGAAGGTCATGATAATCATGATAACCTACTTCCTCAAAATTTGAAAAACTACACTTTAATTTTACTTAAAGTGTTTAAAAAGGTTTTCAAGATACATGTGATCTTTGGACCACTCATTCCATCTAGAAATCTTATTTAACTCATACATTTAGGTAGAATGTTTTTATGTGGACCAAAATTGGTGAACATCTTTGGTGACTCAATTGGCTTCACTAGCCTACTAGTCGTGGAACCTAAAATTTGATTAAGCTTGTTTATGATGACTAAAAACATGAAGTATTAATTACCTAAGGATAAGAAAGCAACAAAACACACCAAAAAACTACCCAAATAGTAGAAAAAACAACAAACAAGGTAATGTTCAAGATCACTTGGAGGTAAAGATAGACCTATCGACCTATGTACAAAGATCATGAGGCAACACTAGTAGAAGAATTTAAACTACCTCCCATTAATAAGGATGGGAAGTATTTCTCCATTCAACCTAATAAGTTCAAATACATTGCTCTCCTTGAGACTTGTGATAACATAAGGCCCACTCCAAATACTATCAAATTTGGAGTGCTTTCCTAGTTTTTCATGGTCCTCATCCCATTTAGTGACAATATCACGTTATTGGAATGTATTTAAGGAATATTTATTGTCAAATGACCATTTCACATGGTTGTGATTGGATCACATAATGGGCATAGTAGTGTTCATTAATTCCTCTAGTATCTTAGCTCATTCAACCTTATTTGCATAGCATCATCCTCTAGGAGCTCAAGTTGGTGTGCAAGCTCTAATGTAGGAAGTTCAAGATATATAGGAATTTTTTCCTCTTTCCCATAGACAAGAAGGTATTGGGAGTGTCTAGTGGCTTTCTTAGGTGTCACTCTATCTGCCCATAGGTTGGTCCTTACTCTATTATACCACTCCCTTTGAACATGCTCCATAGTTCTCTTGATAATCCTTAACAAGTTCTTATTTAAGGACTCCACTAGTCCATTACCCTATGGGTAATAGTTAGAGGATGCCTTGAGATAAATTCCATGTGAAAGATACCACTGGTATACCTTGTTACTAATTAAGGCTAATACATTATCACAAATGGTTGTAGAAAGAATATCAAATCTGGTCACAAGGCTATCATAAAAGTCCAAGACAAAATATTCATTAGCTTCCTTGAGGGTAGTTGCTTCAACCCCACCTTGTAAAGTAGTATGTAGTTATAAAGATCAATTAATGTATTTTACTTGAAGGGGGATGTATCATCCCTATGAAATCAAATCCCTATTGTATGAAAGGTTATTCTACTTATATGGGTTACAAGGGAAGGGTAGCCAATTTCTTCTTGCCAACAAACATTACATATTCTGATCATTTCCTTACCCAAGAGTGTGTATCTCTAAACATTTTGGAACAAAAATAACTAGCTTTAATAATATTAGAGGTTGTGTTCTTGGTATTAAAGTTCCCACTAGCTGGACTATCATAGAACTACGCGAGCAACTTGTCTATTTTGCATAATTACACATACCTTAAAAACATGCCTCCTATGTCTCTCTTGAAAATTACTCTATCTATCAAGATAAAAGGTATACTTTTCAACTTGAATTTCGTTATCTTATCTCTATCAAGTCCCATAGGATATTGTTTCAACTTAATAAATCTATGTATATCATGTGTACAACTAAAAGGTGTGTTGTTTGCAACTTCTTGTTGGCTATCATGGATTACCAACACTTCAATCTTCATCTTAGTTTACCTACACTAAAAGGTTTTCACATAACCCTATTCCCCTTATAAGTTTCATAACACTAAATTGAAGGTCATACTCCATGTATTTTGTCACCCATCTAAATTTTTTCTCATGGAGGTCTTTGTTGAGTATAAACTCTTTAATACTTGGGTGTACCACTATGAGTATAATCTTACTATTAGATACCATGTGTCTAAATTTATTAAAAACTCTCACTACTATAAGCACATGTTTCTATAAAAATATATACCTCTCCTCATACCCCTCTAAGGCCTGACTAAAGAAAGTGATATGTTATTTCAAACCTTGCTCATTTTATTGCATCAACATGGTAGATATTACATCCAACGTAGAGAAGGAATACAAGTATAATTATTTGTTAAAATTAAGATTAATAAGTGTAGGGGCATGATAGATTTCCTCCTTGATGGCCCCAAAACTCCTCTTATCTTTTTTGGTCCATGTAAATTTCTTACATTTTTTTAACATGTGAGTAAGAGGCTTGACCAACTCTACAAATCCTGGGATAAAAATTCTTATAAAATTAATATTCCCTAATAAACTCTATAGACCCTTAATTTTCTTGGGAAAGGGTAAGGATAATTTGGATTCAAATATTTCATGATAAATGGAAATAATATCCTTGGTCACCACATGGCCTAATAACCTATCCTCATGAACACCAAATATACATTTTTTAGGATTCAATGACACACCAAATTCTATGCATCTTTCAAATACTAACCTTATGTGAGAAATGTGATCAACTTGGTCTTTTGAGAAAATAGTGATGTCATATAGGTATATGAGCACACGTCATTGATCAAAATTTAAAGGCAACATCCATTTCCCTATGGAAAGTTACTCCAAAATTAGATAGTCTAAAGGGAATTTTCATATATGCATAAGTGCCCCACTTTGTGGTGAATGTAGTCTTATGCCTATCTTCTTCCTTGACCATTATCTGATTATAACTACACTATCCATTAAGTAATGAGAATATCTGATAACTTTCCACCTTTTTAAGAATCTTATCTATTGAGGGTAGTGGGTAATGGTCTTTTAGGGATACTTTATTGAGGTCCATAAAGTCAACACATAATCATATTTCCCCATTCTTCTTCCTCACCAACACAAGGTTTTACACCCATGAGGAATGTTTAATTGGTAATATTATCTTTTATTCAATCAAATTAAATAGATCCTTTCTCATCAATTGTTCCACTTTTGGGTTGATAGGCCTTTGTTTCTACTTGACTGGTTTTGCACTGCTCTCTAGTTCAATGGTATGGTGTGCAAGTTTGGGATTAAAACCCTTCAAATCCTTTTATTCCCATGAAAATACATTGGATAAATCTTGGGAAAAATAAACAAATGTATCTCTCTCTTCTTCTATGTTAATATTTCCTAACTTTAACCCTTTATCTTTGAATATATCTATCCTTTCATAATTGTCCTCCTTGGATAAGATACATGCCTTTCTTATTATCATTTGGCCATCTTCATTGAAGATGTTTTCCAATGTTAAAAGCCCTTAAGTAGCTTGTTATTTTTAAGATACATTATTTGATCATCATACTGACATTGGAATTTGTCTTGGTTCTTATGTCAAAAGTCTAGCTCTTACATTAGAAAACCTATAACTTGGTCATCATTATCAAACACCTGACAACTCACCTTATTTCTAAGTACATCTAGATAGTATATGACATTGATATTGTCTTGACTTTGGTTACATTTTACTCTTTCTATAAAATCATATTAAGATCTAATGGCTACAAGCCTATCTACATGTTGATTTGCCTCTCTTGGTATAGATTGTATATTGAATGCCAAGAAGTCCTCTAGGAGATGCCATACACAATGATTATAATATTTTAAATGATGGTTCCTGACTACACTTATGCCTCTCATTTGATGCACAAAAATATCACTCTCAACCTCAAGTTGAAGAAGTTTGACACCTCTTCTTCTTGCCTCTTGTAAACCATGTAAAAGAGCTTCATATCTAGCTATGTTTGAAGTGTAACTAAATTGAAATCTTATAGCTAAATAGTAATTCTAATTTGAGGGTGAAACCAACATGTCTCCAGCTCCACTACCATTATTTGACCTTGATCTATCAAATAATAAAGTCCATATATCATCTTCCTCTTGAGTGGTTTTAGTTAGGCAAGGTATAACAACACCCTCCTCATGCATATAATACACCCCTAAGCCTACTTGTTCAATATTAGTGTAGGGATCAAATCCATGATTTTCAGTTGCCCATTCATCCAAGTACAAGTATTAAATACCTTAAAGATGGTCATAAATGTCTTGCTCACTAGCAGTTTTATCCTCATCTAATATGGTACAATTAATGTTTGCAAGGTTAGGCATATAGGGCTCTAAATGGA
The DNA here is from genome assembly GCA_037957365.1 of Torreya grandis. Taxonomy (NCBI): domain Eukaryota; kingdom Viridiplantae; phylum Streptophyta; class Pinopsida; order Cupressales; family Taxaceae; genus Torreya; species Torreya grandis. The sequence continues at coordinate 291,069 of JARHVA010008882.1, read as the reverse complement.
ACCTAGAGATATGTTCTAACCTAATAGTGATCTTAGTCCCATATCTGGTCCTAAAACCCATGTATGACTAGTTAGAGGATAAATAGCTCCAAAGTTTTACAATAAAGTCCCTAAATAGGCATAGGGAAAAAATATGGGGTTAGGTCTATAACCATTACATCTTAAATGATGACAAAATTTAGGCAAGTTTCCTATGTGATCTTAAGATCTTTAAATATACCTAATATCTTAATAAAGGAGCCATATAACTTGAGAACACCTTTTTCATTAGGCACGTACTTAAGCTCAAGCTTATCTGCTATGGCTTTAGGCATAACTAAGATTGAAGATCCTTAATCTATCATATAATTATGTACTAAGTAGTCCCCTATGATGATTATCAAATATAATGGAGGGGGTTTAGCAACCTTAGGGGGATGAACAACATTATAAACTTGACCTTGGCTAGTAACTTGAATTTGACTAAGATGACTATTATTTGTAAAAATAGTGTTCACCTTATCAGTTGTCTTATTCACATGAGATAGCTTGGAGAGCTCTTGTTGAAAGATCTCTATCTATCCCAAAATACATAGATCATCATACATAGACATAATGACATTAGACTTTTTCATATGATCCATAATATTTAAAGGAAGACTAATACCTTTGAATTTCACCTTGGAAGTAGAAGTATCATTTGGCACTTGAGTGGCATGAGGAACAAAAGGAGACTTTTGTTATTGTCTATGATGTTGAGGTATTAGTTGAGTTTTAGGAACTTTAGCAGACATATTTTAAGTGGTAGGTTGTTAAATGACTTATGGAGGTGTTGAAGAATCATTAGTTTTCCCTAAATTGTCATCTAACATCTTCTTTTTAGCCCTTGTATTGGATACAATCAATTCATCTTCCTTTTGTGTAGTTTTCTCCTTGTTTATTATTACATGATCAAACATATGCTCCCTTTATTGAAATTCTATGCACATGGTGTTATCTAGTTACTTAATCTCGCTCCCTTTCTATTGAATCTAAGCTTATAATGGTGTCAAGGTAAGTATATTACCTTGATTCATTAGAGGGCCTTAGGGTAGATGAGGCATTGCATTATGTAATTAGAATGAAGGAGCATGCTACCAACTAGGATCCTGATACATTTATCCACTTGTAAGCATTACCATCTCATTGGACTACCCACCTGATTTCCATTGACCTTTTTATGTAAGGCTATTTTGTGTGGGGACCAAGGATCTTGAGATACTTATAGCTATGGGGTTATAACCACTATAAAATCTTCCTTGAGTAATTTAGCCATAGGTTTGTTGATTTGATGGATAGGGGAGTATATTTTAGGATTGAGTAGAGTATTATACTTGGAAGGGACCTTGATATGGAATATATAAAGTATATTTTTGTCTCTCTATATCCATTATCTTTTTATTTTGTGCCTCCATCAAGCTCTTAATCCTTGTAAATTTGTCTACTTGAATATCATTAGGTCGGGTGTGATTGTTTTAAGTGGGTAATGGAGCAATGGTAGGTGGGGTTGGTTGAATCTCAGGAAAAAGTGGCATATATATCTATCCTTATAGATATCTCATAAGCCTCAAGTAGATTTGTCCTACATATAGATTAGATCATGATTGCAATGTTTGAATTCAATGTTATCAAACATTAAATAAAATCATAATTGGGTGTGAGTTTAATGATTATGGGGATATTATCCCAAATATTTTAGAATCTATAGTTGAAATCAACCATAGATTCATGGGATGCCCTCTTAATTGAGGTGAATTATTCAACGGGTGACACATGGTCACTTCTATCCTCAAAATGTTTACATAGGCACTCATAAAATTCATCTCAAGTATTGATTGAGGTAGGATCTAGACCCATATAGGATTTTATGACTTTAAATTTCAAGGATTTGGCTAGTAGTCCAATGGATATATGCTCTTGCATAATGTTATGTATTGAACAAAGGTTTACATTATCAGCTATGTGATCTATAGGGGTGGTGGAGTTTTATCCTATGAATTATGGTAGACTCTTCAAAGAGGTAGTAGGGATATCATCATGTTGCTAAAGGTTAATGGGGATGACACCATTCAATGGTACAAAATCTTGCAATCTGGGCATTTCTATTTGCATAGTAGGGGTTACACTACTTAAAATAATAGGATGACTAGGAGATGAATATTTCTTTTGGGGATAAGGACATGTCTTATTAAATCTTTATATTTTATAATAAGTAGAAGGTATCTCAATGAATTCAAAGGGATCACCTTTACTATTTGACCTTTTAGTAAGCTTTGGCATGAGAGGTCTATTTGGATGATACTATGAACTCTACAACTTATATAATCTTTAGATTTTGATGATGGTGGGTGTCTCACTCTACTAAAAATACTTCTTATTTACTCTATACTTCAATCATGATAAAGAGAGTGGGTCCCATTAGGCATGCTATAAACTATTTTAGCATTTATCTACACCCTTGGAGAGAGTTCTTCAAGCTCCCTCTGACTAAGCTATAATGTGGCAATAACCCCAAGTTGTGGATAACCTATGATAGGGATGAACCTTTGGAGAATTCCATCTTCCTCTTGATGGAACACCTATACTAATTATATCATATGGAAAATGGATATCAAGGGGAAAGGGATCTTAATAAAGTTAACCAAGTGATGCACACAATAAAAATGGGAAACTCCCATAAGATTGAACCCACACTATATTTGTAAAAGATAATGCTAAGTCAAACAACCTCATAGACCATATGACTACATAAGTGTTTCATGGACTAGGTTCAATTAGAACACTAATATAGACTAAAAATAGCTTGAAAACACCCTAAAATAGGTCAGAAAGGAGGATAATAGATGAGGAAGATTATCCTTCACTATGCCATCGTGCACAACTCACTCAACATAGATCCAAGACAAGAGATAGGTAAAGGACGTATTTTATTTAATAAAGAGGTAGTTATTACAAATGACTGATAGGCTTTATCCTAATCAAGATGAGCATATTTTTTAATATCTTATAGATTCCCCTACTCTTTATGAAAATGAGAGAGTCTAATTCTAATATCTAAGAGAGAGAGCTCACAAATGGAAAGAATTGGTGATATAGAAAAAAGGAGAAGATATATGATGTAACATGTTAACCAATAGAAATAAATGAGATAACACCCCATTTCAATGAATGCTCCAACTCAGGACTAACCCTTCATCAATAAGCTAGCCTTTATTTGCTCCAATTAGTCTTCAACTCTTCTCATTTGTTGAGAAATGCACTAGAAGATAAGAGTCTATTTTTTAAATGATAAATCATGATTGTACTATTAGATAAAATATTTAAAGTCTCTATAAAAGAATTAAATGCTCCAATATACTCTCCAATCCCCAAAATTTCTCCTTGAACTTTTATGCCACCTTCCACTTGGCTTTCTTGTGAAGACAAAATATTCATATATTGAAACTGACAGAGTCATCACCATGTGTTCTTTGAGAGGTGGTAAGTACTTGCTTTGTCAAGGATATATCCATGTCAACAGATGAGACATTTCTCCATAACTATATATCTTCCCCTACTCCATTCGATCATAGGTATTTACTTTAGATAGAAAACCAATCTAATTTATTTATTTTTATATAGATATAATATCAATGAAAACCTAAAGGTTATATAGTCTTATCTCAATAACTACTAGTCCATATTTGATCTATATATTAGGCCTTAAAATACCCATTTTTACCTCTGAGCATTTATGTAAATTGAGAAATCATTGTATGTAAAAATATTATGTAAAGATCAATGATCACAGTCTTGAAACAATTCCTATAACCCCAAAAGATGGGCTCTGTAAGTTATAAATCTTCAGACCAAAGGTTGAGATTGTGCTTTAATTATGATATAAATTTATTATAACCATCCTAACTATATGACTATGTCTCATATTTAATTAATGCTTGACTAAGCTTTAATGGTGATATATGCCCTTTACAACCTTTCTCTATTTTGACCTAGGTCACATTTGACCTCTATTTGAATTCCCTAGCTTTTGAATTGTAAAAATGTTCATCAACCTTGACTTGGGCCTTCTTAAATTGTGTCATCTATTAGCTCTTCATTCATTCTTAGGATCCTGATATCATCTATTTAACTCCTTGATCTTATGCACATCATATATATCCCTTTGTATGAATGAACATCAGTTAATAGATCTTTTACCAGTCTAATATGATTGAGACACTTATCACCCATGCATTTTCTCTTAGGATTCATTGACCTTTTGACCCACTAATCACCATTGATCTATTTGGGCCCACTAAAATTGTCTGTCAACATGTACCATTAGATCTAGATTCTACTCCTCAGATTACACCACTTATCACTTGAACATTCACCCTTGAGATCCTTTGACCTTTTGACTTGATGCTCACCATTGATATTTGATGCATGATCAAACACATGCCATTATATATTTAGGACCCAATGAATCTGTCAGATCATCACTCACCATTAGATTTGACTTAAGCTCTCATGATCTTGACATTTGTTAGCTACACATTGAACCTTAAAACATTTGAATTTAAATGACTATTTCACAAAGCTTAAAATTGATGTCCCCATATAGTCTTACTCTACAAGTCTAACCTTAAAGGCTTATATCCTGAGATAGTAGGCTCAATAAGACATAAAATCTATAAAGCATGATTTAGGCATGAAGGACTTCATGTCTATATGATATTTTGGCCTGAGAGGCTCCCCAAGTGCATTTATTAAATATGCAATCAGATTGACCTATTTGTTTTTGCATGATGTGATGATGATAGTCTAGTTATTTTATGCTTGTGAAAGAACTTTCAAGGTTCAAAATGAGTTTTTGAGACCTATGAAACCTATGTTATGTCCATGAAGGTCATGATCACCATGAGAACTTGCTTCCTCAAAATTTAAAAAACAAAACTTTAAGTTTAGTTAAAGTGTTTCAAAATTATTTCAAGCTACATGTTATATTTGGACCATTAATTTTATCCATAACTATTGTTTAGCTCATCCATTCAGGTAGAAACTTTGTATGTGGGTCAAATTGGCCAACAAGGCACCAAGAAGAATGATAAAATCAAGGTAGAGTCTTGATGACGGAATAAAAACAAGAAGGTTATCCATCCATGAAGTAAGGTAACATGAAAAAAAGAAATGATCCTCACTCAAGAGGATGCAGATGAAGATAAAGAGATAATGTGATAGCAACATGAGCAAAGGTATGAGGACTATGTTAGTATGTATGAAGTCTTGAAGAAAGAATATGACTTTAATCTTCATCAAAGTATATATATATATATATATATATATATATATATATATATATATATATATATATATATATATATGTATCTATATATATATATGTATCTATATATATATGTATATATATATATATATATATGTAGATACATATATATATATATATATATATATATATGTATATACATATATATGTAGATTATATACATATATACATATATATATATATATACATATATATATATATACATATATATATATATACATATATATATATATACATATATATATATATATACATATATATATATATACACACATATATATATATACACACACACACACACAGATATATATATATATATATATATACATATATATATATATATACATATATATATATGGTATGAGAGGTTATATAATATAATATAGACTTGTGTAATTTAGCAGTGGTGTATAAAATAAGATAACACATGAAGGCATTGAGGAGCCATGCACATGAATACATTCTACATGATGAAGCTACAGTTATTAAGGTTGAAGTATAGGTTGTAGATGAGGGAGAAACTATAATAAGATAAGGAAAATATGCATTAGGGCTAATGAAAAGAGGGAGAGTGAAGCATACATAACACATGAGGGTATTTGGAATCAAGAACAACATTTAATAAAAGAGGAGAGTTGGATCATGCCTCAAGAGCAAGAGGAGATACATGCTTTATTTATGATTTTTTATATCTTGCAAGTATAATATGGAGGAAGAAAGAGATAAGAGAAGATACATGTGTGGAGCAAGAGAGAATGAAAATATACATGAGAGATTTGATAAATTATAAGATAAGAAATGAGGAGGTATACATTCCTCAAGTAGGCCTTGGGATCTAGGAGGCCAAGCAATGAAGATTACAAGACAACACATCAAAGCAAGATTGTTTATAAATTTTGGGGAAAGTTTTCTTTAACCCTCGGTAGTATGATGTAGGGTCATCTTAAAATGTCTCAATTTTTAGTTTTCATAGTTATTATAAGTTAAAGATAATATTTTTATAGTGGTTATATTCCTTAGGTGGTCTTAAAATTCAAATTTGAGTCTATATAGTGTTTCCTTGCCAAAACTAAAAATCAAATATTTGAATTCTAGGAATTGGTTTGTGTGGGATTTTGAGTATAAGAGGAAGAGTTAAGTATTTGGTTAAGATTATAAAGAGTTCCATGTTGTCTCAATACATGCTTAACTATTCTAGTTAGTTATGGTGATAAGTGTGTTAGGTATAGGTAATTTAGACTTGTTAGTTTTCTTTAATAGGAGTAAGAACCATTGAGTTAGTTATGCTTAAAATAAGCTTATATATATTGATGTCTTGAGTTAGGTTTTATAAAAAAAATTCTAAGGAAGATATGTGATAATCCCAAGGAATATTTAAGGTCACCTCAATTTTGAAATATAAATAGATGTACTTTGTTAACTTTGTATATTTTGTGTCATGAATTGCTTCCAAGAAGAAATATTATATAAAGAGTTATTTTTTAGATATATATTATTTGTGGTGAATTTTTTAGCTATTTTTCCTTGAAATTATGAATAAATTGCTTATGGTTTTAAAATAATTTTGGTAAAGGAACAATGTTGCAGACCCAATCCCCTATTCACTATATTTTTTAAGAAGGAATGTATTATGTGTTTGAGAAGAGGCAAAACATGCTCCGTTGAGAAGTAAAGATCAAAGGAAAAACAAATTAAACACATGTATCATTGGTACATATTATTTATGTTGATTTTATTATTAATATAAAGGTATTTTATTGTTATTTTGGTAATTTTCATATGTCTTGGAAAGGAACCACTAGTAGACATATAGACAACATTTAAAAAGCACACAATTAGAATCAAGTTCTTACAATGGTGTTAATAGAGGATTTTTAAACAAGTGTTGATTGTATAAGGTATCTCAAGTATGAACAAAGTTTATATAAATTCACTATGTTTATAAATCATATACTTTTGTGTTTTGATAGATAACTAAGTGGCAACATGAGTACAAGTCTAAGTACAATATTTGTTAAAGAGATTAAAAGTATACCCTATGTTTCCTATGCGAGGAGAGAAAGAGAGACCGGGAAATTATTTTATGAGAGAACATTTATGTATGAATTGAGTTGAAAATCATTGTGCATGTTGGTAATAATCCTTTCAATCTTATTAAATTTATGGATAAGACACAAAGTGTGAGAGTGTGTATTCATTTCAAAGACAAAGTAATCTAGCTATAGACAACTATATGTGGAAAAACTATCCATACACAAAATTTGAAGTAAAAAATATACATAAGTATAATAAAGGAATATAAAGATGGATAAAGGTGCATGGTATCCTATCAGAACCTAAACAAAGGTTACAATCATTGTCAAGTCTTTTGAATGTTTTGAAAACCAATTTAAGCCTTCTCGGGTGTCTATAGGCTTTGGTAACCCTATTCTAGGGTTTAGGATAAAAAATCAACTTTATAAATGTTTCAACTACCCAAATTACATGAAAATTGGTTATTAGGAATAAGAAATATTTTAGTGGTTTTACACCTTTATGGTAACTTTAGTATTGTTTTTGTATGACTGTAAGCAAGATATAACTCTAAGAGGCTTAATATGATTAAATAGTGACCTACAAGGGCTTAAAAGAGTGGTCAAATAGTTGATTTAAAGTTTAAATATTTTTGAAGTGAAGGAAATCCATAAAGGGTATCTGAGGATGGTCATAGGTTTTCAATATAGGACTATACATGTCTATACAAGAAGAAAACATGAAAAAATGGCTACAAGAGACCCTATCAAGGTGGTAGAAGTTGTGAACAAGGTGGAAGATGCTTGGAGAGAATTTTTGAGGTGGATAAATAGACTAACATGAGTGGTTTGATCATGTTATTGATGGAAATAAACCTAAAAATATAATTGAACCAAAGATTTTAGTGTGAGGTTAAGGTGCTCATTGGAATAAGTTTGGAAAGAGTGAGACTTAGAAAGAATAACAAGATAATAAATATAAAGTTATAGATAAGTTGATGGCAGGTTTGGAATGAGTTTAGAGAGGTTGAAAGGTGAGTTAAAATCATTTGTATGGGTAATAACATGCATAATAAGGACTTCAAACTTTGTAGAACTTGACAAATAACCAAGGACCAAGGAGAGAGATCAAATAAAGGTAGAGTTTTCATGTCAAAGAATCAAAGTAGATGAAATATAGATGGAAATGGTAGAGCTAAGTGTGAAATTTTGTGTT